>JAFFSR010000070.1:0-150000 GCA_017163975.1 Anastatus disparis
TCATTCCTAAAGTTTATACAAGTGTTGTTATAGCAGCCTATACGACTGCTCAAGCGCGTTTAAAACTTTATGAGCATTTGGAAAAATTGGGTAGACGGGTATTATATTATGATACGGATTCCTGTATATTCACGTCTTGTGAAACAAATACCGAAGAATATAATCCATTCATAGGGTCAAAGCTTGGTGATATGACAGACGAGCTAAGATGTTATGGTGAGAATGCTTACATTGAAAGTTTTATATCGGGAGGACCAAAATTTTACGCATACCGCGTTGTTTTACCCGACGGACAAAAAGCCGAATGTTGTAAAGTAAAAGGAATAAGTTTGAATTTCTCAAATGGACGAAAAATTAATTTTGAGAGTATAAATAATTTGATTAGCGATGCGTTTAGCTTGAATGATAATGATGATGATGATGATGATGATGATGAAATTTATAATCGTACAAACCAAGATTGTAAAAAAATTAAACTTAATTTTTCAGCTATTCGTTGTACAAAAACTCATGATGTTATTACCAAAAAAGAAACTAAAACATGTTGCGTTGTACTGCAAAAACGTCGTTATATTTCAGAAAAACTTTCATTACCTTTTGGTTATAAAGCAATAAATGAATATTAAAATATTATTTTCTCTTCTTTATTTAATAATTAACATTACCCAACAATTAAAAATCTATTACAACTATTCTTAATATCATACACAAAAATTAAAGATTACAAAAACACATGTTCTCTTAGCCGCCGCGGTAATTAGCTAATCACAAGACACGCGTTAAATTTGCTAATAAGCGCGCGTGTCTTGCCCGCAGTAATGAGCAAATCACTCGGCGTACGCGCGCCAATAAGCGCTAATATGGCGCGCGATCCCGCGCCGCGGTAATAAGAAAATCACGTGCGCGCCGCCGCCGCCGCCCGCCGGCAGCCGCAGTCATTAAATGTTGGATGTTAAGTACGGTTATTGTAAAGGTAGTATGCTCAGTATGAATAAAGACGCCAAGATGGATACACGATTTAAACATCCGTTTACGTGTATCGTCAGTGGACCCACAGGATGTGGTAAAACAGTGTTTGTTAAGCGATTTTTGTCAAACCTATCAGATATTTGCGACGTAACATTCGATAGAATTTTATTTTATTACGCAGAGTGGCAAGAAGCATACCAAACCGAGCTGAAAACGCCATCTCATCAAACTATAGAATTCCACGAAGGATTACCGCAACCCGCCGATTATTCTCACGATAATGAAAAGAAAAAATTAATAAGTATCGACGACTTGATGCGGGAATCTTCTAACAATGTTATTTTGGATTTGTTTACAAAAGGTAGTCATCATAAGAATATTAGTGTCATTTTTATCACGCAAAATCTTTTTCACAAGGGTAGCGGTCAAAGAGATATCTCATTGAACGCGAATTACATCGTAATTTTTAAAAATCCTCGAGATCGGGCTCAAATTCAATATCTCGCACGTCAAGTTTATCCCGAAGATCCAAAATTTTTGCAAGAAGCTTATTTAGACAGTACACAAGTACCGCACGGGTATCTTTTCTTGGACTTGAAACAAAGCACCAAGGATGAATGTCGTTTTCGAACCAGTATTTTTCCCGATGACAGAGCACACTACATATACTTACCAAAGTATCATTCCAAATTTCGTTGAGTTGGATATAAAAAGCAAACTTTGAGAGAATCATCTGCAGTGCAACAGTTGCTATGGCTTCGACAACATCGAGGATAAAAAGGAGGGTTAAAAAGCAGAAAAATTTAACCAGACCGGTGGTCAGTGCGGTTGTTTACCGTCAAATTTTAGTAAAAAGTGTATCGCAATTTTAAACGCTCTTTGTCATTCGGACAATCATCAGCGAGCGGTTTTACTTCGCTCAGCTGACAAAAACTTAATCAAGTGTATATGCGAGTGTGCCTTGAATGTATTACACGGCACTGTAAAATTAAAAAATTCACAAAAAGAGCGCTTAAAGAAATACAAACACGTTTTGCGTAAACTAGTAACGAAAAAAGATAAAAAAGCACACAAACTGGAACTAGCTGGCATCAGAAGAAACGTGTCATCGTTCAAAACGGCGGAAGTTTTTTACCTTTACTTTTGGCACCGATCATAGGTACTTTAGTATCGAAAATATTTGGGTCAAATAACTAAAAAAAAAATGGAACGTACAAGAAAAATGGTAATCATTCCCGAAGATGAATTCGAAAGAGGCTTACGCTCAACGAAACAAAAAGCAAGACAACGGCGAAACGGAACATACTGTCCAAACTAAGGGTGACAACTTGTCACGATTAGACGCCGAAATGAATGATATCCTTTTTCCAAAAGTATTACAGATGAACGCGAAAAGTATCAAAAATACATGGAAATACTCCAAAAATATCTTCACTTTAAGAATGTAGAACGACACGAAAATGCAAATGATACGGAACATGAAATCGAAGAAACGGATGCTACGCTAGCAGCGCCACTCAACGAAGAAACCATTCTCGAAAATGTTCCAAAGAGTTATAAGAGGAGTGCACGCCTGTTACTCAACCATTGGAAAACAAGCAGTGTAGGGAAACCTATTGAAATGGGATAATACAGGACAAGTTACAGTAGAGGGTAGTGTTATTCCAAATTCGAATATTATAGAGCTAGTTAATGACGTTGTACGAAGAAAAAAGGTAGATTCCGTTCCTCCTCCCCCTGGTAGAACACAAATTACAAGATTTTTAACCTTGACGGAAACACCAGCAAAACTCATTGGTAATACAGATGTATTACATTTGTATAAAATATCACAACCTAATAAACCATACAGTAGAAATCGTAAGCGGAAAAATTCAACTGATATTGAAGAATTGGAAAAAGAGTTTCACGCTCGTTACGAATACAACACTCGTGGAGATAAAAATAAAAAAAAATTAACTAAGGATAAGTGGAAAAGTTTTAGCTTCTAAGAAAATGTCTTTTAAAAACATATATTACGATACTTCACACGCAGCTGGGTATGCTGGTGCACGTAATTTAATTCGTGTCAATGCAAAGAATAATGAACGCCGAAAAGCACGTATTCACGAGTGGTTAAGTAATCAAGACGCCTACACTCTACATAAACCTATTCATCGACGATTTCCAAGATTAAGTTATAACGTAACAAATATCGATGATTGTTGGGAGATTGATTTATGCGATATGCAATCATTCAAGGAATATAATGATGGTTTTTGCTATATTCTCGTTGTAATAGATGTACTCAGCAAGTATGCTTGGGTGGAATTACTTCGTGATAAAAGTGCTCATAGTGTTGCTGTAGCTTTTGACAAAATTCTCAAGAGATCTAGTGGTCGAGTGCCCATCTCTCTTCAGTCAGACAAAGGAAAAGAATTTGTTGGCTCTGACTTTCAAGATTACTTGAAAAAGAAAAGTGTAAAATTTCGTACTGTACGTAATCCTGATGTTAAGGCAGCTGTAGCGGAACGTTTAAATCGAACTCTCAAAGAGCGAATGTTTCGATATTTTACACATAAGAATACTCACAGGTATATCGATGTCATACAAAACATCGTAAAAGCATACAATCATACGTTGCATTCGGGTATTAGAATGATACCTGCAGAAGTGACAATTTATAACGTTGCCAGAGCCTGAATGAATTTAGAAAAAAGAGCGCTTGCCCAGAGAAAACCATCTCGAGCACCTATATACACGCTGGGATCCTTTGTTCGCATCAGTCGTTCGAAAGGCACCTTCGACAAAGGATATGAAAAAATTACAGCGAAGAAATTTTCAAAATCTCGCGTATATCCAGACGACAGCAGCTTTACACCTACGAATTGACGGATTTGAATGGTGAAAAAATTGATGGGTTTTTCTATCCCGAAGAATTGGTTAAAGTTGGAAAAAAACGCTTGGCTGAAACAGAAAAATTTAAAATTGAGCGTGTAATACGCAGTAAAGGACGAGGACGGAATAAACAAGTACTCGTTAAATGGTACGGGTATCCTGAAAAATTCAATTCTTGGATGAATGCAAGTGAGTTAACTAACCTTTAGAATGGACGAGGATGCTTTTTACTTGGTTCTACCCAGTAACAGTAGTATGAAATACTTTCCAGATAACACAACATCCTGCTTTACTACCCACTTATCGCACGAGATATGATTACATGGTGATTGGAGTGTTGGATTGACCGAAATTCATATACCCACTACTATTTTACACATTCAAGAATCTGAAGCAAAGTTTATCTTCTATACAGAAGGCGAAGAACCTTCTGAAAATATACTCAATATAGGTAATATAAAAGAGTTTGAATGTTTATTTCCCTCTGGTGTATACGAAAGTATTGGTGAATTGGCTCGAGCAATTAATAACCACGCTGGCGAAATTAATAAGCATATAGTATTCGATACCTCGAAGAAAAGAAAAGGATTTTACGCTATACAACGAATATGCGAGTGTAAAGGAACACATTACATTCAATTAAATGAAAAGCTCAGAAGTATTTTTGGAATCGCAAACGAAATTTATGGTAACAGAGAGTTCATTATTTTAAAACCAAAGAAAAATAAGGAAAGCGCAAAGGGTACAGTGGTTATCGGAGATAGACCGGCATGTTTAGCGATAGCAATACCTGATCAATTCTATGTATATACAGATATATGTGTGCCTTACACAGTGGGTGATACGCAGGCTTCGCTATTACGTATAGTCACATTTAATAATACAAAGTACACCTTTGGGTCCAACGTCGTAAAACAGTTTTCTCCGATAAATTATATTCCTTTACTTAATAACACTTTTCAGAATATCATTGTAGATATAAGGGATCAACACGGCCACCGGATACCATTTGAGTACGAAACGTTGACGGTTACGCTTCACTTTAAGCGTAATCACTAATTTAAAAAAAATGAGTCATTACGCCGCTTATTATTCAGAACAGATTGGTGGCGGTGGAGTCCATCGTGTATTTAGCGGTTCACATTATCAACGTGGACACGGTATAGGCAGCTTTCTAGGAGGTCTATTCCAAAGAGTTCTACCTTATCTTACCAGTGGAGCAAAAGCAGTCGGTAAAGAAGCTGTACGCGCAGGTATGCATGTACTAGACGATGTTACCAGTAATGGTGCAAATTTTAAACAGGCTGTGAATACAAGAATGCGCGAATCAGGTCAAAATCTCAAGAGAAAAGCAGTTGGTAAAATTTCTGAAATGATGAAGGGATCTGGATATAAACGTCGTATTGGGGAGCGCAAGCGTCAGTCTTCCAAAAGACGCTCAACAGCTCGTACTAAAGTTAAAAGAAAACAAAGTGTTATTAAAAAGAAAAAAGGTGGTATTCGAAAACGCAAAAGAGTTGGTAAGAAGAAAATACAAGCTTTACGCAGTGTGACGGACATTTTTGGACCTAACTAGAAAAAACAAGATGGCGTTCTTACACGCAAATTCATGCGAATGCATGAAATCAGAATTGGACTTATTTACGCTTCCACCAACGCAGACATCCTTGGAATCTTCACAATTTATTCAATATAAACCAGTTTCATCGCTTACCGACGATGGCCCCATTGAATTTGTAGTACCAGGTGGTGAAAATTACATAGATCTAGCTCACACGATGCTCAATGTTCGTGTACAAATCGTGCCTAATGTTCCGGCTGACAATAGTAAAGTAGGAGCTGTTAATAATTTTCTTCACTCACTCTTTAATCAGATTAATATATTCTTTAACCAAAAGCTCATTTCACTGCTAAACAATGCATACCCGTACAGAGCTTATATAGAAACAATGTTGAATTACTCAACTTTCACGATGAATTCACATCTATCCACGTCTCTTTGGTACCTCGATACTGCAGGAAAGATGGAAGCTCTCCCCAACGTGGGGCGTAATGAACCTGGAGCTAACCTTGGCCTATTGAATCGACAATATTTTACTGGAGATTCAAAAACAATAGATTTAATTGGTCATTTACATTGCGATGTTTTCAATCAAAATAAATTTTTATTAAACGGTGTTGAAGTGAGAGTACGACTTGTACGAAGTAAAGACGCATTTTGTCTCATGGATGCTTCTGAAAATAGTACATTTAGCGTTAGCATAAAAGAAGCTTCTTTGATGATACGACGTGTAAAAATTAGTCCAGGAATATTACTGGCCCATGCCAATGCTTTAACAAAGGCAACCGCAAAATATCCTATCACTCGTGTTGAAGTAAAATCGTTTACCATGCATAGAGGTATACATGGTGACACTCTGGACAACGTTATTTTAGGTCAGTTACCTAAAAGAATTATTATTGGTTTTGTCGATAACAGAGCATTTAATGGCAATAGACAATTCAATCCATTTAACTTTCAACATTTTTCTATAAATTATTTCTCGCTCTACATTGACGGTGTACAAGTACCAGGTAAACCTCTACAGCCAAAATTCACTGGTGATAATCCTCAGTTCGTTGAAGCTTATCATACGCTATTTTCCGGTACTGGAATACATTTTCTCAATGAGTCACTTTGTCTCAACCGAGTAGATTATTCTAGAGGTTTCTGTCTGTTTGCATTCGACCTGACACCAGATCTTTCTGCAAATTCTGCTCAACACTGGAATCTAATTAAACGTGGAAGTGTAAGGATAGAAGTGAAATTTGATCAGGCCTTGGAACAAACGATAAATTGCATCATTTACGCCGAATACGATAACGTTCTGGAAATAGATTCAAGTCATAATATTATAACTGATTTCTCTGCTTAAACTAAAGAGTAGGGGGTGAAAAAACGTGGGGATGCTTGGTATAAAACTTATTTGCTGTCTCGCATCAAACATCAGTTGGCTTTTTGAATACCACGTTATACGTTGTAGAGTCTGTAAATAATTGAGATGGATTTCGTCATAGACATTCAAAGTCTCAAAGACCGAAATAATAATTTTTTTCCAAAAGAAGTGGCAGTTATAAGTTTGAAAACAAGAGTTTTTTCACACTGGATCGTAAAATCACCGCATAATTTTTCCGAGTTACCTGCAAGTGTTAAACGCACAAACGAATACGTAATCAATCATCATCACGGAATTCAATGGATAGAAGGCGATGTTTCCATCGGACAATTGCTACTCAATCTATACGATATTGCAAAAGTGGCTGTAAAAATTTATACTAGAGGTTACGAAAAAGCAAAGTATCTAGAAGCAGCCATGTCACGCGAAATCATTAACCTAGAAATATACTCACCATCATTCAATGAACTCTTAACAAGATATCAAAGGGATCAATTTTCATGCGTCCCTCACAGTACGAAAGATAAGTATAAAAGAAGTGTATGTGCTCTCAATCAGGCATATATTCTGAGGAAGTGGTTGCACACGAAACTATCATTGTGTATTACAGCTGACAAAATCAAAGACGACCCATTGAGATTAAGCGAACGACTTCTCGAGCGTGTAAGAGCAGAAAGATTGGCTCGTGCAGTTGACGACGGAGGTGTGGATGAAGTTTATGATCGTCCTGCATCATCAACAGCCTCTACTAAAGCCTATAAAGATAGCGATTCAGAAGATGATGATTCTGACGAACAATGAATACTCGCCAAATAATCAAAGCACTAGCCTTAATCAACGCTAGGACAGTGGGTGTTTACGCAGCAGATCGAATCCCGAACGTTCTCGAACAGCTATTGTTGCAAATATCGACGATCATACGAAAGGTGGTTCTCATTGGATTGCCATATATATAAATAAAAATGGATACGGGACCTACTTTGACAGCTACGGAATGCCACCGTCCTCACCACATCATCTCAATAGACTCAAAAGAAACTGTGTGCGATACGAGTGGAACAGACAATCAATGCAGAGCTACGATTCGCAAGTTTGTGGTCAATATTGCATTATGTTTCTATATTATATGTGTCATTTTCATAATTTACGTGCGTTTTGCAGTAAGTTTTCAAGAAATACCAAAAAAAATGACAAGATAGTTGTAAGATTTTATAATAAACTTGTAAGAAATAAATTGAAGCGCAAAAATTATGTAAAAACTTTTAGTAACGAATGTTCATTAGGATTTGGTTTTTGTAATCAGACATGTACTTCGAGAATATCATATTAAATCTATTATTGTAACATGAAATTTATATTCAATAAATATTAATAAAAAATGTACATTTTTTGTAACAAATTATTTACCTTTTCCTTCCCATGACCAAAAACTTATTTATCCTAAATTTTATATTACTTATTTATTTCATATATAATTTTTCTCATACATATAACTGTATTCTCTTTTATCTATAATAAAATATATTAAAGAAACACAGCCGTTATATTCTACTTATCATTTGAAATATAATATTACATAGATTATGATGAAATAAATGCTTTAACAGGAAATGATGGAATTTCTACGCCATGTGACGCTTATCAAAGAAATTTAATATTACATGCTAGTTTATCAAAGGGGTATAATGGGATATTTTATTTTAACAGGATGTGATGAAATAAACAATCAAACTTAAATATATTTTATACCAAGAAATGTAGCGTCTATATAACGCTTATCGTTGAAATATAATATTACATGTGAAGATATCGGAATCTATAAACAATTCAAGCTAAAAAATGTTTTGAGACAGGAAATGATGAAATATAACAGTTATATATCGCTTGGTATTGAAATATAATATTACATGCTAAGAAATCATAACCGTCGTTGTTATCTTTTAAGATAAATACACGATTCTTAGAAAATACGTGACGAAACCCATGTGCACCCCCACATACCTATGAATTCTGTAGAGGGGGTTATGGATATAAAACGAGAGCAAGTACTAGTGCCAAATCAGTTCCACTGCAGCCACAGTTAAAGTAAGTCTCAAACGCTCGTAAGTTAACATTTTTATCAAGTGATACATACTATTCAAATATGGCTGAATCCAATTGTCGTGAGAGTGGTCAATTGAAAGAGCATACTATTGTTCTGGATAATATGCTCCTTTCGACAACATACGTTCTTAACAAGTCGCAAAGCAAACGAGCATCTGTCGGATTATTATACGTGGGTGGATATTTCAAACCATACGTTAAAATATCAACAAGTTCTTTTGCAAAATGGGTTAATTTTGATGCCCATGAATGGAGAAAATTCAAGAAAGATTTTGATGTGTTTACTGCATATTTTGAAGATGCATATAGATTCAAAGCTGAATACGGAAACCCATTAAAGATATTCATGGGGACTCACGACATTTTATTCACAAATTCCTATAATGCAAAAAGCATAACAATCGAGGAGCAGGCCATATATCAACCACCACCCAAATCTCAACCAGACGACGACAATGGAGAATGATGAGAACGATGGTCTTAAACATATTGCCTCGTGCATAGACGAACATCTCGTACAACTGGAACAACGTGCTGGAAAAATTAATAGGATTGTAGACTACATTCAAGAATATTTATTGGAAGAAATTAAGAAAGATACAGAAGATGACAATCCAAAGCTGAGTATAATGAAATCATTTGCTGCCTTTAATCAGTATTACGCGATAAAAATTCACGATGTAAAAACATTTATTTTAACTAAAATGCTTGATGATAGAGACTTGGATAAATATACGTTAGAAATTGTAATTTTAGAAATCAACGCGCATATTTTACAACATATATATAATGATATGTATGCTTCCATGTTTGATTAAATATTGTAATAAAAATGAAACGTGTACACTTTAAAGAAGGAAAACCTAATGTTAAAGTAATGTATGTGTGGACTTATGGAAGTCAATGTGCGCGTCGCGGTGAGTGGGAACAAATAGGTCATGACAGAGAAAGATTCGGAATGAGAATTGAAAGAATGAATTCAGTTATCGAACCTATATTGTTAAAAAAATTTAATGAATATATGAACAATAAATAAATAGATTAGCGTTTATTATTATTATTTTAATATATTTGTATTTCAAACTTATACATGAATAAACTTGACAATTGTTTATCAAAATTTATTTTTTATTTCATCCCTTCTTATTCCATTTCCTTATTCTTCTTTAGTATAAATACTGCTGCATTATATTAAATCTTTCATTTCAACTTTACTAACCAAAGAGTACACTAAAGACAACAAAAACATGGGTCAATCTCAAGGAACGTTGAAACGACCATCTTACCTTGCTACCGATGGAACCAAGGAAGAGAAGAAACCTCTTCTTAAAGATAAAAAATCTGAGAAAATACAGTTTCATTCCAAATATTCAACTAATATACATAAATTCCCAAAAATGCAGGGATATAAGAAAATATAAATAATATACTTACCGTAATCGGTCCTTTTCAGGACCACTGATAATAAACGTAGAAACTTATAACCTTTGTAGTAGTATAAAACAGTGTATGACGTCATCATCTTTTGTTGATTAAAATAATGACTTATTTATATAAAACAGGTGATTAATTTTATTGATTGTTTATATAAATAAGTTTTTATCTTAATTGTTTATGTAAGATGTCGTTATCTTAATTGTTTGTTTGTGTAAATAAATCGTTATCTTAATGGTTTATTTACGTAAATAAATCGTTATCTTAATAGTTTGTTTATGTAAATAAATCGTTATCTTAATGGTTTATTTACGTAAATAAATCGTTATCTTAATGGTTTGTTTATGTAAATAAATCGTTATCTTAATAGTTTGTTTATGTAAACAAAAGATAAGAATGGTAGGTATGGTGACGTCATTGTTATGACTCCCTATACCTAACTATATACTACTATTATTCTATTTATTTTTTAGCATTTATTGCAGATTTCTTAAGAAAAACCTTAAGGTGAGGCACAATCTTTCAAGATGATTAATTACTTTTAAAAATGCATTCACGTAACATAAAATGAAAGATATTATAATAAAATAGTTAAATTTTATAATAAACACAAAAAAATTATTTTATAAACCTATTTTTATTTATTTTTATGCAAAGTCCAGTAATACATCATGATTTCAAAAGCTGACCAGATTTCTGTGTTCCCGCGCACGACTTCTCCAACCTTACTTCCATTGTTGTATTTATATTACATGTTCGACATGTGAAGCTCGCTATTCGTAAAGGTTTCAACGTTTATGCATATCGTTAGTGTACATTAAACTATATAAAACATTGAATATAAACATAAATATTTTAATAATATTGTTTTTTTCTTTTGCAATACATAATAATAAATAAAAATATAAAAAAACGTGTTCTTCATACCAAAGAGGTTATGTTGCATATCGAAAAGGAACTCGGTATTTTGAAACACGGACTTGTGGACAAGGCACAGTAACTAGGGGAACAGTAATATGACGAAAGACTTTTGCAAAGCACAGTAATTTGTATAAAATTTTTTTTTGTTTCGGCTTAAATTCGATGAAATTATATAATTTTAATAATAAAAAAAATTGCATTGGATACAGGGATGATTGAAGTATGCATACGCATTCATAGAAATTAAAATGGTAATAATTTGAATTAATGATGGATCTATTTCTTTGAAGATTATCTTAATGACACAGTAATCGGGATTCTGACCCTAGTGTAGTTTTTTGTATAGAGCCATTGTAAGAATTTAACGGCATGTCGGAGCTGCAGCATTCGAGTTTTGCTTTTTTTATTTTATCGATATCTTTTTAAATTCTTAAATTAAACAAATATAATGACTTGTCCGCACTAAAGTTATATTAGTACAATAATTTTTGTTAAAATAAAAAATCATTTCGACTTGTTATTTTTTCATGAGCTTGGATTGGAAATTAGATATCAAACTCGACAAACCAAACCTTAAAATACGATACATTGAAAGTTTTTATTATAACTTTGTATGTATAATATTTTGGTGGTTTTCTTGAGTTGTCCGCACTAGAGTTTAATCTTACAAATTTTTTCTTTATAGCAAAAAAACTCAATTAAACGCATCGTTTATTCATAAGTTAAGATTGGAAATATTATTAGAAGGCGGACAGCTTCGTCATGCTCTTAAAAACAAATTTCGATTTTTCATTTATTTTGTATTTCACGTAAATTACTTGATGAATTTGCTTTAAAATATGCATAGGAATTATTTGCAACTGCCAAAAGAAGAATAACTTTTAAAAACTGATTTCCTTAGCGTAGTTTTAATTTTGGAAAATTTTAAAAATTTTCTTAAAAACTTTTTCATTTTTTAGTTTTTTTCCATTTTACGTGAAGTACTTGATAGATTTGCTCTAAAATTCGTATACAAGTTATTTGCTACTGTCTTGATAAAACAAGTTTTTAAAAAATAATTTTTTTAAAGTAGCTTTTTGATCACTTCTTTTGATTTCTGATTAAACACTTTCACTAACTCTTTTCTTACTTCCTCACTTCCTCTATGTCCTTCTATCTCAGATTGATCCTCATTTTTACCCTATTTTCATTCATCCTTGCCTCTCTCTTCGTATTTCCTAATCGCTTTCTCACATTTACTAATTTGTTTTGAATATAAATTGTATTTTACATTGAAATCACATTTAAAAAAATAAAATCAAATTACTTTAACTTAATGAGCTCTATGAGAAAGCATTGCGCGAAAGCACCTGGCAGCGTTTTTCACATTGTTGATAAGTATGTTTCTTACTCTAATATTTCTTAACCTTAAAATATTAATCAACCTGTTTTACAAACATGCAGTTTACTTTATTCGTATTAAGAGTAATAGAAAATTATTTAGCTCAATAATATAAATTTGTTTTAGATGTTGTATGTCCAAAGTCGTGAAATTATTTTTTTAAATCACTTTTTAATATAAAAATGGATTTTTAAGTACTCCATTCATGTTGCGGGACTGTTTTCTACATTTTATTCGAAAGTAAGATTCATTAGCTTCAATTTGACTGGTTCAAAGGTCTTTCAAACTTAATAGAACTTCAGATACAGCAAAGACTTGAAAAAGAAAAACAATTTATTTAATCCCTCAAAAGTGTTTGCAAATTTTATCAACTTGAAGTGCTTCATTATGAAAATGAAATATTCTCTTAATTTTTTTCTGGAAGAGAAAATCAATACCTTTATTTTATTCTCTTAAACATCCCTCTAAGCCTTTTAAAATCAGAGATACAACAATTTTTAATTTTCGAAAATGACAAGGTATGGATTTCGCGAGTAACTTAGGACGAATTTTATCCGTTTAACCCTTTCAGTCATGCAATTCGATTCACTTTTTTCGTATGTATTTGTTTATAATAATAATTAATAGTTATAAATTTATAAAATATCATCAGCATTATAAATAGTAAGGCTATGTGTATCTGAAAATACAAAAAATCCAAGAATCAAGCATGATATTGCAAAAATATTGAGGTAAAAAAAAAAGAAAATTAGGTAGCCGATATATCGGCTCCTGTGACTGTGAGGGTTAAGAGGAGGCCGTATAGTTCTGTCCTTGTCTAATCTAAATTTTCGTTATTATTAATAAATTTAATATTGTTATACAAAAGTAAGGGCATAGCCCAATAGATTTCAGGACGAGCAAACGATCTTATTCTATGAAAAAGTATAAAATTTTGATTAGTTTTCAAGTGAGGTCTGAATCGGAAAAACAGTTATCAAGTTCAATTATTTTTCCGTTTTAGACCTTACTCGAAAACTAATGAAAATTTAATGTTTTTCCATAGACTAAGATTGTTTGCTCGTCCTGAAATCTATTGAGCTATGTCCTCACTTTTGTATGAGAATATTTAATTTATTAACTAGCTTCAATTACCTCGCTCCTAACGTCGCTCGGTTTGATACTGACCTTTATAAAAAATATTTTTTAATTTAAAATATTTTAAATTTCAAAGTATCCATTTTTAAATGTATTTGTGTATGTAATTATATATATATGTATATATAAAACCTTTCAAAAACGAATTTCATGAAATAAAAAATGTTACATACTAAGAAAATATACACTGAGAAAAATAAATAATAACTTTAGTTATAGATAGTAATAAAAATTACTATATTTTATAAGTCAGCTGGGACATTTCTGCATTATGACAATTTTTATTATATTCATAACAAATATTACTATAAAATTTGATAACGTTGGCAACATCGTTTAAGAAATGAAACTATATCTTATTAGAAACATTGCTTTATTACATAGTAAAAATTATGCTATAGTAAAATTTGTTATGACAGAGTAAAAATATTTGATATCTTATGTTGGAATTAATGTTATAAAAATAATAAATTTTATTATACATATAATAAATTTTATTATGAATATAATAAATTTTACTATTTCAAATAATAATGTCAAGTCAATGATCTGTAAATTTATTTCTAACCTCAAAATTTTCTACAAAATTGAAAGTATAGTTCTGTAACATATGTGGACGATTCGAAATTTTATAAGTAACATGTCATGATGGCGCATTCGGTAACGTTCACGCTTTCCGTTCTCGAGGTGCCCGGGTTCGACTCCACTTCAGGTCCGTTTTTTTCAAAGGTAAATTGATTTAAAAAAATTAAATTAATAAATTAAATAAATTTAAAAAATTTTAAAAATTTACAATATCACATTTCGGGTGAAAAAAAAATTTTTTTTTTTCTACGTATGTGTTTTCACAAATTTTACTATGTAATATAGTAATTTTTATTATAATGCAGAAATGTCCCACTCGTACTATATAATATAGTAATTTTTAATACAATCCATAGTTATATTTATTATAGGATTTCTCTCAGTGTAGAAACAGGAATAATTAGAAGAACAGATATAATGAACAACGTCGCTATCATTAGCTTGAAATTCATAGTAGTTTCTCATTTCTCATTTCTCGGTTTTTATAAAAAGGTCGTTTTCACTTTGGGTAACACATAATAACATACGTATGTTAAAAATTTATCATGAATAGATATGAAAAAAAAGAAAAACAAATTTAAAATAATTACTATTATAACAAATTTTACAACATAACAAATTAAATATTAAAATTTGTTATAATAATAATTTCTTTAATTTGTTTTCATTTATTTTCTATGAATCATGTATTATAATCTTACATAAATTGGTATGCGCTACTTACAGTGCAAATGAAATTTTCATAAAAACTGAGAAATGAGAAAATACTAAAAATTACTACCACTTTGACACGATAAGAACAGTAACGTTATTTTTTATAATAGTTTCTGAGAGATTATTTGTTAAGCGTCTTATTCGAGACATAAACTGTATTGACCATTGAGAAAGCTTCTTTAGAGTTATCTTACTCGTGAGACAGTTAGAGCTTTTGTAGGGAAAAGGAATAAGAAAATACATTACCAGTATATCTATATACGCGAGGAATAACAGATAAAAGAAACTTCTTCCCTCTTAATACTTACATACATATATATATATATATATATATATATATATATATATATATATATACTGGCAATGTTTTTTTCTTATTCCTTATGTCTTCTTCTTTTAGCCTGCAAAGGTCTTAACTAAATACGTCCCTTTTAACTTTCCTTATTCCTATATTTTGTTTGCATATGATCGGCATATCTCATATGTATTAAATAACCTCTTTCACGTGAAAGATGCTTGAAAACAAATTTCATATATATATCTAATGAAAATATCTTAACACTTTTATTTTATATACATACATATATATTTATATACATATCTATATATATATATATAAAAATAAATTAAATTTAAATATTCAATCATATTAAATATTTTATATAAATACAAACAAGGTAAATAAATTAAATTAATTTTTAATTTAATTAAGGTTAAGTACCGAGTCCGTGAAATGTCACCAATGAATGAATAGATATAGATTTAATTCCAAATATTAAGCATTATAAAAAAATATAGTTTTATTTATCAATCTCATTTAAAAGAATACATTTCAAACTTTAATTTTGATATTACATGAAACGATAAATTAAAAATGTATCTAGAAAAAATTACATGAATTACACATATTATAAAATTCACAATAAATATAATAGATATTAAATACTTAAAAAAAATAGACGTTTTTTTTTACTAAGTTCTCAAAACTTTACTAAAGAATATGATCCAAGTTTGATATTTCAAAAAGATGTTTAAGAAGGGGCCGAACTATCTGTCTTTGTCTAATAGCGGTTTTCATCATTTATGTAAACACTATCCGGTATAACAAGAAAAAAATAGCAGCCCCCGCTAGATATTAGTATAATAAGTAAATTTTGTAATAACAACCAAATTTTTTTACTGCGTAGTTTTTGAATAATTAGAGACCTACCAAAAAAAGATAGGTTATATTCTAGATTGATAGTAGGTCTCTAATTAGTCAAAAACTATGCGGTAAAAAATTTGATTATTATTACAAAATTTACTAATTATACTAATATCTAGCGGGGGCTGCTATTTTTTTCTTGTTATAAAGGATAGTGTTTATATAAATAATGAAAAACGCTATTAGACAGAGACAGATAGTTCGACCCCTTCTTAAATATGAAAAAGAAATATTTCAAAATGAATTTTTTCTAAACAATTCATTTATTGGTGCAACGACTCTATATTTTTTTAATGAATCTTGATATAATTATTGTTATGTTAAATTATATTTTACTTATTGTATTATATTACAATATATTTCACTTTCAATAACATATAACATATACGTGATAGCAAGATTTAGTTAAATAATAAAAATATAATTAACATTATTTGAATTAATGTGAAAAGAATTCAGAAAATTATTATAACTAATAACTTGTGAGTTATTGTGTTATTTTACTCAATGAAATTCGCAATATAGGGCACCAAACACATTTCCCCCTTAGATTCATTTCAATTCTTTTTAGAATAAAAATATTATTCAAAAGCAGACTAAAGATTTTTTCAATATTTAAGAAAAACTGTCTTGAAGTTACTTAGTTTGATACTTATAATAAATGCTTATAAAAATTTATTTACTTATTTACACTGCAAAAATATAGTTGATTTCTCTAGTCATATATGTAAAAAATACAATGAAATAATTAAAGCGATAAAAACATGAAAAATATTGTCATAAAGCGAAAGATGCCGACTTGACATATATTACTTGCAAAAAATTGTCGCTTTGACTATGAAATAGTATTTTTTGCCTGACGATAATATTTTGTATATTATTGTGGCTTTAACTATTTTAAGTTATGCATGTACACTTGGCGGAAAGGATATTTTTCCGAATGTGTACCTCAAATGGCAGCGCTGCATATTTTACCACAGACATAAGAAAACTTCGAATTATGTATTGAGTTTCGCATCATGATTATTTTGTTTTTTCTTATAGGTTATTCATGCAAAATTCAAATGATAACTTAAATTTTATTGTTTATATAATTTAAATTCACAATATTAGATTCTATATGATTTTTGAACTAAGGAATAAAAATTTTATTTAATAAAATTATAATTCGGATCATGAAAAAAGAAAGTAATATTGTTTGTTTACTAAAATTATGTCATTAAGTAATAAATAACAATGATGTGAAATGTGCTCTATAATTTGGAATTGTCTTATGCCTGTGGTAAAATATGCGATGTTGCCATTTGAGGTTGACATTCGGAAAAATATCCTTTCCGCCAAGTGTACATGACTAGAGGTATTGACTTAATTTTTGTTGTATGAATGAGTAATTAAATTATTATAAGCGTTTATTATAAACACTGAACTAAGTATTTGATTTGGTTCCGACCGCCTCTTAATAAAATAAAAACGAAATTAGATTTACATAAGAAATTTTTCGGAGATTATTTAAGATATATTCATTATTAAATGAGCTAATTAAAGAAAAATTATATTGTATATCATATTATTTTAGCTATAAATTTCTGGAAAATTGTAAAATTGAAAAAAGAAATGAAAATTATTTAAAGTTCATCTTGCTATATTCATCATATAAGTAAAAATAAATAAGATAGAGTAAAAAGATTTGTGAAAGGTATTTTGTGCCCTTAATTAAATTAATGCTAAGACTCAATTTTATTAGCATTCAATTTTTTTTTTCTAATGACAATTCAGAGCATTTTTCATAATTTTTTTTTGAAAATACAATTAATCAAATAAGTTAATATAAAAGCAATTATAAGTTTATTTAAAGTAGATAAAAAGAGTTGGAAGAATTTTAATTTTCAATAATGGGTCTGACTGAGGAAAATACATTAATTGTAAGAGGACAAGGATTGTATAGTGGAATTAATTCGATGTTAACTGATAATCATATATTAGAATTTATAATATTTTAAAACGGTGCACCTCATTTAATATGTATTGCTTTGCTTATTCAAAAACCGCAATATATTAATTCAGTACCTATTGATACCAAATTTATACAATTATTATTTTCTGGAAATTTCAAAAGTGGTCACTGGATTTGTATGTATTATAATAATAAAATAATTCATATATAAGACAGCGTCAATCTTAAATATTTACAAGATGAGCATAAAATCTATATAAACAAATTATTTCCGAACAAATCAGAATTAAGCATAGTTTTCGAAACAGTACAATCACAAACGAATAATTATGATTGCGGCGTTTTCGCAATTGCTTTTGCTGTTTCAGTACTTTACAATTTATGTCCATGTTGCTTAAAATACAATATTTCCCAAATGCGATTACATTTATTGAAAATTTTTGAAACACAGCAAATAACAATGTTTCCAATTTTACATAATTATAATAATGCAGCTATCAATTACAATACTCCACCGGACATATTAAGAAGTTTTTATCATGAACCTTGTTTAAAAAAAATACCATTAAATTTAGATAACGCTGAGATTGAACTTCTTGAAAAAAAAATTATAAATGCAGTTATTAGCAAAACAAAAAAAAATGATGCAAATGTATTGCAAACCAAAAGATTCTAATCTTGAAATAATTCCAATGGAAATTGACAATGACTCTTCAGAAAAAAATTTTTTAGAAATAAATAATGAGATTGAATTAAATCAAGAAAGAAAAGAATTAAAAGAAATAGATAACAAGGAATCTTCATGTATAACAAAATTGATTAAGACAAAGGTGACAGAAAAATCGAATGAATATCGAAAAAATGCAATAAAAAAGAAAATTACAAAAATGCAGGAAAAAAAAAAAAAAAATTAGAACAAAAACGTGTCAATGATGCTTTACGAAAAAAAAAAGTTCATTAAAAAATGAAAATGGAACAACCAAATAAATATAAAGAAATGTTAGAAAATACTAAGAAAACGAAATTAGAATTCAAGAAAATGAAAAGTAATGATCAATTAGAACAAATACGTTCTGATGAGGCTTCACGTAAGAAAAAAGCTTATATAAAATTAAAAGATTCTGAACCAACTAAATATATAGAAAAGTTGAAAAATACTTAGAGAACCAAAATGGAATCCAAAGAAAAAAAAGTAATGATGAATTGGAACAAATTCGTGCGAGTTAGGCTTCACGTAAGAAAGAAGCTTAAATAAAATCAAAATATTCTGAACCAAATAAATATATAAAAAAGTTAAAGAATAATAATAAAACCAAAAATGGAATCAAAGGAAAAAAAAAGTAATGGTTGATTGGAACAAATACGTGTAAGTGAGGCTTCACGAAAGAAAGAAGCTTTTATAACATTAAAAAAAGAACAATCACATAAATATGAAAAAATATTAGAAGAGAATAGAATAGCAAAAGTAAAATCGATTCACAATATAAGTACTGATGAATTGAAACAGTTACGTGAAAAAGAAGCATTACGCAAAAGAAAAACTTATAGAAAATTAAAAAATGAACATTATGTTGGATATAATAGAATATAAATAATTGAAAAAATTGATGATCGACAATAAAAAGTTTCAGATGTTATTGACAAAACGCAAATGAATAATGATTTTTACCAATTTCAACATTTTAATTATAATACTGGAATGCATAAACCAACAGATAAGAGAAAGCGAAAATTACTTATGAAGTGTAAACGATTAAAAATTGAAGACATTAAATATTATATTGAAAATAACAATAATAATATTTGTAATAACAATAATAATGTCATGATAAACAAAAAAAAAATGATAAAATTAAGGGCATAATGGGAAAAAAATTTAAGAAATTGAATGAAAAAGTTCTAGCAGAAGAAAGTAATTCTAAACTCATTGGTTGTATTGCAAATATATATTTTGATGAAAATGTTATATTTGAAAATTACATTGGCTCCATGACACATACATGTGTTTATTGTGATGCGAAGCATTTTGCTTTCGAATATAATAAAAGTAAAGATTTCTCTAATTGTTGTTATAAAGGTAAGGTGGAATTGTTAGACAATCCTCCTTACCCAGAACGATTAAAACTTTTAGCAACCGAACGTACAAAAGAAAGTATTGATTTTGTTACATAACAAAAAAGAATAAGAATCGTCAAAAATTGGAAAAATGGTCATATTACCATCATATTTTACAAGCAGTCCACGATTTATGAAACAAAATTACATGGACTCGATGTCACTTGTAAATTATCATGGTAAACCTGACCTTTTTTTAACTATAACGTGTAATCCACATTGGAGAGAAATAATTGAAAACTTGGAAAATTATGAAAATTCAATAGATAGGCCGGATATTGTAACAAAAGTATTTCATCAAAAAGTGGAAGAATTTAAATATTTAGTAATTAAAAGAGGAATATTTGGAAAATGTGTTGCGTACAGTTACGTAATTGAATTTCAAAAACGAGGATTACCACATATGCATACGTTATTATTCTTAAATAAAAATGATAAAATTAATACTCCCGAAAAAGTTGATGAAATAATAAGTGCAGAAATCCCAAATAAAGATATTTATCCGAAATTATATAGTATTGTTGAACAATTTATGATACACGGTCCCTGTGGTATGCAAAATATAAATTGTCCATGTATGGATAAAAACACGAAACAATGTACAAAAAATTTTCCAAAAAAATTTAATGATTCAACAGTATTTAAATGTAATGACTGTCCATTATACAAACGTAAAAATGATGGCGTCAAAATAATTTTTAAGAATAAATTTACAGAAAGAGAAGCAGGTAATGGATTTGTTGTTCCTTATAATCCTTACTTATTATTAAAATTTAATGCAGATATAAACGTAGAAGTATGTTCCACTGTACAATAGATTAAATATTTATTTAAATATTGTTATAAAGGTCATGATTGTGCATACATTAAAATACGCATAGTGAATGTTGATTTCCAAACAGAAAAGAAAGACACTTTTCAAAATGATAATAATAAAAATGTTGAATATGAATATGATAAAATACAACAATACATAAATACACGATATTTATGTCCGCTTGAAGCAATGCACAGATTATTAGAATATCCTTTACATGTTATTTCACATACTATAAAAAGACTAAGCGTTCATGAAGGAAATCAACAAAATGTATTTTTTAAAGAAGGAAAAGAAGAAACGATCATGCAGAAAAATGTGGGAACAACATTAACAGCATATTTCGAATTGAATCAAGAAGATTTAGAAGCTCGAGATTACTTGTATCCAGAAATACTGCATTTTTATACATTTGACGAAAAACTACAAAAGTGGAATAAAAGAAAAAAAAATAAGGAAACCAATACTTAGTAGAATGTATTTGTTAAATCCAAAAGATGGAGAACGCTACTTTATTAGATTATTACTATTACATGTTAAAGGCGCCACATCTTTTGAAGATTTACGTACTATTGATAATGTAATATATACTTCGTTTTATGAAGCAGCTAAAGCTAAACAATTAATTAATGAAGATGAAAAATTGGACCGATGTTTAGAGGAAGCATCATTAACAGAATTCCCTCATGCTCTTTGTGAATTATTCGCTTTTATTTGCATTTTTCATAATCCCATAAATGCACGAGATTTATACGAAAAATATAAAGATAAGTTTCATCATCCTAAATACGAAAAAGATATAGGCGAAATATTGGCATTAAATGTTATTCAAAATAATTTACATCTCAATGGATTTTCTTCAAATGATTTTAATTTACCTAACATAAGCACATACATAGAAGATAATGACAAAGTCAAATATTCGACTCTACTATAAAAAGTTTAATTCAAAATAAACAAAAATGTATTTATATTGATGGACCAGGTGGAACAGAAAAAAGTTATTTACTTAACGTTTTAATAGCTTATTTTAAATATCATAATATACGTTACTCATGTGTTGCTTCGACAGGTATAGCAGCAAATTCATTGATTGATGAAAAAACAGTTTACACAACATTTAAATTACCGTTGAATATAACAGATTGCACAACTTGTAATGTTAAGCCTAACTCTGCAAATGAATGAAATATCTATGACTTCCAAATTTGCTTTTGAGGCAGTTGATCGTCATTTTCAAAATTTATGCAATGTACAACACCAACCCTTCGGTGGTAAAACTGTAATTGTATCAGGAGATTTTAGGCAAATATTACTAATTGTTCGACATGGAAGTCGTTTTAATATTATAGAAAACTTGGTTATATTTAGTTTATTATGGCAAAATTTTATGCGTACGACATAAAGTGAAAATCTGCGAGTTTCAGATAATGATAATAATTTCAAACAATGGTTATTAGATATCAGAGAAGAAAAACGTCGTAATCTTTTTGAAGATGATAATGAACTAAGTGCTATACCAGAAAATCTTATCATTAGAAAACATCTTGTCGAAGAAATATTTGGAAATAAAATGAAAATAAATAGTGAAAATCTAATAGATAAAGTTATTTTGGCTCCTAAAAATAATGATGTTATTCAAATCAATAACGACGTTTTGAATATAATAGAAGGAGGCTATGTTGAATATTTAAGTATTGATATAGCCGAAGATGATAACAAAGAAAATTTAGATGTTATATTTCCTACAGAATTTTCAAATACGTTAATTCCTAATGGACTTCTACCACATAAATTACATTTAAAAGTAGGAGCTATTATAATTCTTTTGAAAAAATTTGAATGGAAATAAGGGACTTTGTCACGGGACAAGGTTAATAGTAAAAAACCTACTAAGATATTCTATCCAAGCTGAATTGGCAAGTAGAAAAAACGAAAGTAAATTAGTTTTTATTCATAGAATAATTTCATCTCCATCTAAAGAAGATATCCCTTTTAACATGCAAAGAAAACAGTTTCCTATTAGATAAGGTTTTGCAATGACTATTAATAAATCCCAAAAACAATTTTATGAAAAAGTTGGTGTATATTTGCCATCATCCGTTTTCAGTCATAGACGATTATATGTTGCCCTTTCAAGGGCAAAACATAAAAAAAATTTTGAATTATTTTTAAGCAAAAGCGCAATAGTCAACGGAGAAAATAAGAATGATCAAGACACAATTTATACAAAAAACATTGTATATAAAGAAATATTATAAATAATATTGTAAATATTTATATAATAAAGATATTATAATATCCAATATAATAATATTTGATATAATATTCAAAATCAAGATGCATTTTAGAAAGCGCTGATGAATTGACTGTACATGGAAATGCGCAGTAATATAGATTGCATTAAAAAATTCACAGTACAATCGGCTGCATATGGGGATGCGCTGTTGAATCAGCTGCATATGCGCAGAAAGTAATTTGGTAATAAATAATTACCATATTTTGTTCGTGTACGATTTCAGAAATAATCGAAATAATATATTTTGAATTCGGTAAAGCGTTTTTCTAAAAATTGTAATATACCATTACAAGAAGTTTTGAAATACCGTATACATTGAATCCTGTATTACAAGGAACGTTGAAGTAAAAAATTACCACTTATTTTATCTACAAATTCAAAAATAGTAATGTTAGTTATAATTACATTTAGTATTTCAAAAGACATTAAAATCTTCTAATGCCAAATTTCTTTCTGTGTGGGGATGCGCTGTTAAATCGGCTGCATATGGGAATGCGCTGTTGAATTGCCTGCATATGGGAATGCACTGTTGAATCGGCTGCATATGGGAATGCGCTGTTTAATCGGCTGCATATGGTGATACGCTGTTGAATCGGCTGCATATGAAGATGCACTGTTGTACTGGCTGCACATAAAGATACACAGTGAAATCAACTGCCTAATAATTGTTGCTAAATATTGTGTAAATAAACATCTGAAAAACAGAAGAGCAGAATAGAGTAAGAAAAAGAACAAAGGAAAACCAAAAGCGACGGCAAGTGAAAAAGACAGCAAGAGACAGGAAGAAAGAGAATGCATGGGAGAACAAAGAAGCGTAAGGGAGCAAGACGTGGAAATGCGAGAAAAAGCATAAGAAAGCGTGAGAAAACGTAGGAAATCGAGAGAGAATTTAAGAGAGCAAGGGAGAGAGAGAGAGAGACCTAGTTTGGTACTTATAATAAATGCTTATAAGAATTTATTTACTCAATTACACTTCAAGAATATAATCGATTCCTCTAGTCATATATGTAAAAAATATAAAAATTAAAGCAATAAAAACATACAAAATATTGCCATAAAGCAAAAAATGCCGACTTGACATGTCACATGCAAAAAAACCATATGAATGACTAAATAAATTATTAATTGAGCCCAAAAATTAAATAAAAAATAAGATCCGAAAAAAAGACTGAAAAATTAAAGTCCAAAAAATTAGGATAAAAATATAGCAACTATGAAAAAATAAGGCCCTAAAAATAAGGCAAATAATTATATCTTCGAATTCTTAATGCTTTACTATCTTTTATGAAATAATTCTTTTCTGGTATCTTTTGTTCACGGTAGCAAACAATATAAAAAAATTATTTGACTCTATATCAATTAAAAATTTTTAATCTCAGAAACATTTATAAAAAAAAACATTTTCAGAAAAGAAAAAATTATAGGGCCCAAAAAAATATAAGGCTCAAAAAATATAGAGAAGAAAAAATTATTGGGCCCGAAAAATGTAAGGCACAAGAAAAGTACAAGTTCCAAAAAAATATAAAGCTCAAGAAAATATAATGCTCAAAAAATATAGAGAAAAAAAAATTATTGGGCCCAAAAAATGTAAGGCACAAAAAAAGTATAAGTTCCAAAAAATATGAGGCTCAAGAGAATATGATGTTCAAAAAATATAGAAGAGAAAAAATTATTGGGCCCAAAAAAATAAAAAACAAAAAAATATAAGGCTCAAAAAATATATGGAAGGAAAAATTATTGGGCCCAAATAAAATAAAAAGCACAAAAAAATATAAGGCTCAAAAAATATAGAGAAGGAAAAATTATTGGGCCCAAAAAAAGTATAAGTACCAAAAAAATAAAGGCCCCAGAAAATATAAGACCCAAAAAATATTGGGCACAAAAAAATAAAAGGCCCAAGAAAATTAAACGCAAAAAATACAGAAGAGAAAAAATTATTAGGCCCAAAAAAATATAAGGCTTAAAAAATATAGAGAAGAAAAAATCATTGGGCCCAAAAAATATAATACCAAAAAAAAAAAGTTCAAATAAATATAAGGCTCAAGAAAATATAAGGCCCAAAAAAATATTAGGCCCGAAAAAGGCCCAAGAAAATATAATGCTCAAAAAATATAGAGAAGAAAAAATTATTGAGCCCAAAAAAATATAAGGCTCCAGAATATATAAGACCCAAAAAATATTGGGCACAAAAAAATAAAAGGCCCAAGAAAATTAATGCGCAAAAAATACAGAGGAGAAAAAATTATTAGGCCCAAAAAAATATAAGGCTTAAAAAATATAGAGAAGAAAAAATCATTGGGCCCAAAAAATATAATACCAAAAAAAAAAGATAAGTTTAAATAAATATAAGGCTCAAGAAAATATAAGGCCAAAAAAAATATTAGGCCCAAAAAATGTAAGGCCCAAAAAAATGTATACGTCCAAAAAAAATATATGGCTCAAGAAAATATAAGGCCCAAAAAAATATTAGGCCCATAAAAAAGGCCCAAGAAAATATAATGCTAAAATAATATAAAGAAGGAAAAATTAGTGGGCCCAAAAAAATATTAGGCCCAAAAAAGGCCCAAGAAAATATGATGCTCAAAAAATATAGAAAGAAAAAATTATTGAGCCCAAAAAAATATAAGGCTTCAGAAAATATAAGACCCAAAAAATATTGGGCACAACTAAAAAGGCCCAAGAAAATATAATGCGCAAAAAATACAGAGGAGAAAAAGTTATTAGGCCCAAAAAAATATAAGGCTTGAAAAATATAGAGAAGAAAAAATCATTGCGCGCAAAAAATATAATACCCAAAAGAAAAGATAAGTTCAAATAAATATAAGGCTTAAGAAAATATAAGGCCCAAGAAAATATTAGGCCCAAATAAAGGCCCAAGAAAATATAATGCTAAAATAATATAGAAAAGGAAAAATTATTGGGCCCAAAAAAATAAAAAGCACAAAAAAATATAAGGCTCAAAAAATATAGAGAAGGAAAAATTATTGGGCCCAAAAAAAGTATAAGTACCAAAAAAATATAAGGCTCCAGAAAATATAAAGCCCAAAAAATATTAGGCCCAAAAAAAGGCCCAAGAAAATATAATACTAATATAATATATAGAAGAAAAAATTATTGGGCCCCAAATAATATTAGGCCCAAAAAAGACCCAAGAAAATATAATGCTCAAAAAATATGGAGAAGAGAAAATTATTGAGCCCAAAAAAATATAAGGCTCCAGAAAATATAAGTCCAAAAAAATATTGGGCACAAAAAAATAGAAGGCCCAAGAAAATTAATGCGCAAAAAATACAGAGAAGAAGAAATTATTAGGCCCAAAAAAATATAAGGCTTGAAAAATATAGAGAAGAAAAAATCATTGCGCGCAAAAAATATAATACCCAAAAGAAAAGATAAGTTCAAATAAATATATGGCTTAAGAAAATATAAGGCCCAAAAAAATATTAGGCCCAAAAAAAAGGCCCAAGAAAATATAATGCTAAAATAATAAAGAGAAGGAAAAATTAGTGGGCCCAAAAAAATATTAGGCCCAAAAAAGGCCCAAGAAATATAGAGAAGTAAAAATTATTGAGCCCAAAAAAATATATGGCTTTAGAAAATATACCACCAAAAAAATATTAGGCGCAAAAAAATAAAAGGCCTAAGAAAATATAATGCGCAAAAAATACAGAGGAGAAAAAATTATTAGGCCCAAAAAAATATAAGGCTTAAAAAATATATATAAGAAAAAATCATTGGGCCCAAAAAAATATTAGGCCCAAAAAAGGCCCGAGAAAATATAATGCTCAAAAAATATAGAGAAGAAAAAATTATTGAGCCCAAAAAAATGTAAGGCTCCTGAAAATATAAGACCCAAAAAATATTGGGCACAAATAAAAAGGCCCAAGAAAATATAATGCGCATAAAATACAGAGGAGAAAAAATTATTAGGCCCGAAAAAATATTAGGCTTAAGAAATATAAAGAAGAAAAAATCATTAAGCCCAAAAAATATAATACCCAAAAAAAAAATAAGTTTGAATAAATATAAGGCTCAAGAAAATATAAGGACCAAAAAAATATTGGGCCAAAAAAATATAAGGCCCAAAAAAATGTATACGTCCAAAAAAAATATAAGGATCAAGAAAATATAAGGCCCAAAAAAATATTAGGTCCAAGAAAATATAATGCGCAAATAATACAGAGGAGAAAAAGTTATTAGGCCCAAAAAAATATAAGGCTTGAAAAATATAGAGAAGAAAAAATCATTGCGAGCAAAAAATATAATACCCAAAAGAAAAGATAAGTTCAAATAAATATAAGGCTTAAGAAAATATAAGGCCCGAAAAAAATTGGGCCAAAAAATATAAGGCCCAAAAAAATGTATACGTCCGAAAAAAATATAAGGCTCAAGAAAATATAAGGCCCAAGAAAATATTAGGCCCAAATAAAGGCCCAAGAAAATATAATGCTAAAATAATATAGAAAAGGAAAAATTATTGGGCCCCAAAAAATAAAAAGCACAAAAAAATATAAGGCTCAAAAAATATAGAGAAGGAAAAATTATTGGGCCCAAAAAAAGTATAAGTACCAAAAAAATATAAGGCTCCAGAAAATATAAAGCCCAAAAAATATTAGGCCCAAAAAAAGGCCCAAGAAAATATAATACTAATATAATATATAGAAGAAAAAATTATTGGGCCCCAAATAATATTAGGCCCAAAAAAGACCCAAGAAAATATAATGCTCAAAAAATATGGAGAAGAGAAAATTATTGAGCCCAAAAAAATATAAGGCTCCAGAAAATATAAGTCCAAAAAAATATTGGGCACAAAAAAATAGAAGGCCCAAGAAAATTAATGCGCAAAAAATACAGAGAAGAAGAAATTATTATGCCCAAAAAAAATATAAGGCTTAAAAAATATAAGGAAAAAAAAATCATTGGGCCCAAAAAATATAATACCATAAAAAAGATAAGTTTAAATAAATATAAGGCTCAAGAAAATATAAGGCCCAAAAAAATATTGGTAAAAAAAAATATAAGGCCCAGAAAAATGTATACGTCCAAAAAAAATATATGGCTTAAGAAAATATAAGGCCCAAAAAAATATTAGGCCCAAAAAAAAGGCCCAAGAAAATATAATGCTAAAATAATAAAGAGAAGGAAAAATTAGTGGGCCCAAAAAAATATTAGGCCCAAAAAAGGCCCAAGAAATATAGAGAAGTAAATATTATTGAGCCCAAAAAAATATATGGTTTTAGAAAATATACCACCAAAAAAATATTAGGCGCAAAAAAATAAAAGGCCTAAGAAAATATAATGCGCAAAAAATACAGAGGAGAAAAAATTATTAGGCCCAAAAAAATATAAGGCTTAAAAAATATATATAAGAAAAAATCATTGGGCCCAAAAAAATATTAGGCCCAAAAAAGGCCCGAGAAAATATAATGCTCAAAAAATATAGAGAAGAAAAAATTATTGAGCCCAAAAAAATGTAAGGCTCCTGAAAATATAAGACCCAAAAAATATTGGGCACAAATAAAAAGGCCCAAGAAAATATAATGCGCATAAAATACAGAGGAGAAAAAATTATTAGGCCCGAAAAAATATTAGGCTTAAGAAATATAAAGAAGAAAAAATCATTAAGCCCAAAAAATATAATACCCAAAAAAAAAATAAGTTTGAATAAATATAAGGCTCAAGAAAATATAAGGACCAAAAAAATATTGGGCCAAAAAAATATAAGGCCCAAAAAAATGTATACGTCCAAAAAAAATATAAGGATCAAGAAAATATAAGGCCCAAAAAAATATTAGGTCCAAGAAAATATAATGCTAAAATAATATAGAGAAGGAAAAATTATTGGGCCCAAAAAAATATTAGGCCCAAAAAAAAGTCCTAGAAAATATAATGCTCAAAAAATATAGAGAAGAAGAAATTTGATGAGCCAAAAAAAATATAAGGCTAAAAAAAATATAATGCTCAAAAAATATAGAGAAGAAAAAATTATTGGGCCCGAAAAAAATATATGGCTCAAAAAATATAGAGAAGAAAAAATTATTGGACCCAAAACAAATGTAAGGCCCGAAAAAATATATGGATCAAGAAAATATCATGCTCAAAAAATATAAAATAGAAAAAATTACTGGGCCCAAAAAAATTAAAAGCACAAAAAAATATAAGGCTCAAAAAATATAGAGAAGGAAAAATTATTGGGCCCCAAAAAAGTATAAGTACAAAAAAAATATAAGGCTTCAGAAAATATAGGACCCAAAAAATATTGGGCACAAAAAAATAAAAGGCCCAAGAAAATATAATGCGCAAAAAATACAGAGGAGAAAAAATTATTAGGCCCAAAAAAATATAAGGCTTAAAAAATAAAGAGAAGAAAAAGTCATTGGGCCCAAAAAATATAATACCAAAAAAAAAGATAAGTTTAAATAAATATAAGGCTCAAGAAAATATAAGGCCCAAAAAAATATTGGGCCCAAAAAAATGTATACTCCAAAAAAAATATAAGGCTCAAGAAAATATAAAGTCTAAAAAAATATTAGTCCCTAAAAAGAGGCCTTAGAAAATATAATGCTAAAATAATATATAGAAGGAAAAATTATTGGGCCCAAAAGAATATTAGGCCCAAGAAAATATAATGCTCAAAAAATATGGAGAAGAAAAAATTATTAAGCTCAGAAAAATATAAGGCTCCAGAAAATATAAGACCCAAAAAATATTGGGCACAAAAAAATAAAAGGCCCAAGAAAATTAATCCCCATAAAATACAGAGAAATAATTATTAGGCCCAAAAAAATATAAGGCTCAAAAAATATAGAGAAAAAAAAATTATTGGGCCCAAAAAATATAATACCAAAAAAAAAGCTAAGTTTGAATAAATATAAGGCTCAAGAAAATATAAGGCCCAAAAAAATGTATACTCCAAAAAAAATATAAGGCTCAAGAAAATATAAGGCCCAAAAAAAAGGCCCAAGAAAATATAATGCTAAAATAATATAGAGAAGGAAAAATTATTGTGCCCAAAAAAATATTAGGCCCAAAAAAGGCCCAAGAAAATATAATGCTCAAAAATATAGAGAAGGAAAAATTATTGAGCCCAAAAAAATATAAGGCTCCAGAAAATATAAGACCCAAAAAATATTGGGCACAAAAAAAAGGCCCAAGAAAATATAATGCGCAAAAAATACAGAGGAGAAAATATTATTAGGTCCAAAAAAATATAAGGCTTAAAAAATATAGAGAAGAAAAAATCATTGGGCGCAAAAAATATAATACCCATAAAAAAGATAAGTTTAAGTAAATATAAGGCCCAAAAAAATATTGGGCCAAAATAATATAAGGCCCAATAAAATGTATACGTCCAAAAAAAATATAAGGCTCAAGAAAATATAAGGCCCAAAAAAATATTAGGCCCAAAAAAAGGCCTAAGAAAATATAATGCTAAAATAATATAGAGAAGGAAAAATTATTAGGCCCAAAAAAATATTAGGCCCAAAAAAAGGCCCAAGAAAATATAATGCTCAAAAAATATAGAGAAGAAAAAATTATTGGGCCCAAAAAAATATATGGCTTAAAAAATATAGAGAAGAAAAAATTATTGGACTCAAAACAAATGTAAGGCCCAAAAAATATATGGTTCAAAAAATATATAGAAGAAAAAATCATTGGGCCCAAAAAATATAAGCCCAAAAAAATGTATGAGTCCAAAAAATTATAAGGCTCAAGAAAATATAAGGCTTTAAAAAATATTAGGCCCAAAAAAAAGGCCCAAGAAAATATAATGCTCAAAAAATATAGAGAAGAAAATATTATTGGGCCCAAAAAAATGTAAAGCCCAATAACATATATAGCTTTAAAAATATAGAGGAGAAAAAATTATTGGGCCCAAAAAATATAAGGCCCAAAAAAAGTTGCCACTTTTATTAAAAAAAGATTAGACACATTTAGAAAGAGCGGAGAACCGTAGAACCGGAGAACCGCAGATCCGGAGATCCGGAGAAAAACGTGGCTCCACTTTAATATGATATAGGATAATAACGAAAATTTAGATTAAACAGGGACAGAGCTGTATGGCCGCCTCTCAAACAATTTCAAGCACTATATTCAGCTCTCACATCAGAGAAATTATAAGGACTAATTAATTTAATACGGCCTTTACCTATAGTTTTTATTGATAATCTGTGCAGCCTAACAGTATTTTGAGCTCTGTAAATAATTTATCCACCTAAAACCCAGAGAATTTTTACAAAAATTGCATGTTTTATTTTTATTCAATATCGATTACGCGCGTAAAGAGCGTCTGTGGCGTAATCGGTTAAGGCATAGGTCTTATACGGTTGCACATCCGCTCCAAGCTGTCGGGGGTTCTATTTCCGGTGAAAACACTTAAAAATTTTTTTTTTGCTATTTTCATCGGAAAAAATCCCTGAGTGCAATCGATGAATGTTTCTGGCGTAGGTTTTCTCCTGGGGGAGTTTTCTCTATGTCACAGGTCAAGGCCTGTCAAATGCAGGAAGCTACCGTAGAAATCTAACTTACCGACTGCTCTTGGAACGCGGCAGATTTCTTGGGGATGTGGGTTATTTTAGGTAGAAAATTAACTTATAAAAAAGAGGTAGGACAAAATAAAAATAGGAAAAAAGGGTAGGAACATCCTCACACCAAGGTGGTAAAGGATGGGGTGCTAGGCCAAGAAGGCTGCGCCGGACCACTAGGGCAAAAATAAAAAATCACGTGCATTAACTTTTTTAATTTACTTTTTAGGTGTAAAATTTAAAATTATGTTATATTTAAAAATACATTATTATATTAAATAGATAGTATTAGCAAAAAATTATTTACATCATGTATAAATATAATTTTTACATTTTTCCTTTTTTCAATCATTAGTATACTACACCACATAATATATCACCACTATTACTACTATGTGATCAGGTTTATCGACCAAAGCGCTTATAATAGTCAATTCATTAAACAAATAGAGCCATATTAATGGATACCTCCACCATCACAAGGATAGAAGGTAATAAAATCAATATATTAAACAAAGATAGCACTATTTAGTTTACCGTTCTGTAATAATGGGTTCTGATATGGTGATGAACCGCAGCACATAGCAGTGTACCGTAAATGCAGTTTTTGATAAAACGATTCAGTTTATCGCTACAAAGAAAAAAATTAAACGCTAACAAATTTCAAACATGTAATGCATTAAAAGAATTGAATTTATTTGAAAACAACTTGGAAAAATTCATGAGTAACATAAATCTATTTAATTTTAAGTACAGTTGCGAAAAAAGTAATGGAAAATTATTTGAATTACGAATCATTTTTAAATTTTTAATTAAAGTTTTATTTAATTAACAATTCTTTTTGAATTGATAATTGAACATATTTTAATTAACAAATTAAAATCTAAACGTGAATTAAATAGGTTTTAAATAAAAAATCAAAAGGAATTCCTTCTTGCTCCATCTGCAAGTAGTTAAACACGTTTTATTTTTCACTCGTATTATTTTTGTTCTGATACTGCATTTTTGTGCGGGCGTTTTTCTTACAGATTCTTGCACGCTCAATTTGCAAGGCACCGTGTCAGCTATAAATCATCCATTCGATTAGCGATCCTTACATTTTATCTTGTAATTTACATCAAGGCGCTGAATTTTGAAGGTTAGAATTATTACAGTTTTGAGGTTAGTTTAGAGGCAATTTTCATCTGCAGGCAGAGATCCTGGTGGCTTATTTTTCAATCTACTTTCCGACCAATAAGATAGAAATCTACCTTACCCTATAAGGAGGTTAATTTTAGTTATTGTAGTGTACACAAAAGGTCGGAGTTATGGACAGTTGCGCGATCTGTAAGCTATCCACTAATGATAAATGGGGCAAATCTAAGCTCCATTTATGTTTGACGTGCCGGCAGCGTTGTCATGCGAAATGCATGACTCATTAAAAAATGGAAAATGGCACAAAATATTAATGTAAAAGGTGCATAGAAAAAATAAAAAATAATTCAACGTCATCAGCCGGTGGAAGTATCAAGGCTAATAGAGTTTCACAGGTCGCACGCAAAGCTGTTCCCAATCAGCCCATCAGTGCCTCTACACTATCAAGAACTGACTCGAAAGTGACACATGTCAACACCTCTCAGAAGCAGCCTGAAAGAGTGAAAACTATTTTGTCATCGCAAACTTTGACCAACAACAGCGGTGCCACGGCAGATGGAGGGAGAAGTAGATTAAGTACACATTTATCATATAAGCAATAGAAGGTGGCGCTGCGCACCCCACCCCGAATAATAATAGTAATTATTTCAAGAAAAATAATTTTTATGTGATCCAAGGTGACTTAGATTCTTCCTTATTGCAGGCAGCTGTATCTGCTCTAGAGGGCGCATTAGATAACACTGGCAGATGGCAGGCTTGACACAATACTGAATTCTTTTGATCGACTTTTGGTTTTTGAGAGCCAAGTCAAAAATTTTTATGAGGACCTGCGGTATATTGTGTCCTTAATCGAAACACAAAATAAATTTATTAAAAAATTTGAAACTGAGTAAATTCAGCTGATAGAGAAAAATCACGTACTTAGGGAAATGATAGTCATTTCGGAAAAAAATTTCCTGTCTATTCCAAATAATAAAATTGAAACGTACAATAAAATCATTAGTAGTAAATTTGATAACAATCAAACCTTTTTTTTCAACGAGTTTCATGGAGTGGACAGGGGTTTTCTCGGCCTTTAAACCGGAGTAGCTGGCGTGGCACAGGCCGTCGAGGATATTACAGGAACGAACGACCATACACTAACAGATCTAAATTTGTAGAAAAGACACAAACACCACATACACATACTGTAATTAGTGATAAGGCAGCTCGTCAAGTTGAGATGGAGTGTGCTTCTGGGAGTGGTACATTGGTAATCTCTGACGAGATTGACTGTTCATCAGTTAATCTTGGGCCGGATGATTACGCCTGTGCCGTTCTTAGTACCATTCTTCCGACAATCAAGCTCACGAATATAATTTCAGTTAAGAAAATCGCTAAACATCATGATGTAAACGAGGTGTCTATAAAGCGTGGGACCAGTGGTAGCCCGAGGGGTTCATCCTCATTGCTGGTTAGACTTTCTGAGAAGATCTGGTGCAAAGGGTGCTTAAGGCTAAACGACAGTTTACAGGTTTTTCAACAGCGGATCTTAATCCCTCCCACCTTGGCAGTCTTCTATTAATCAAATGCCACAGCTTCATATTCATTAATGAATTTTTGCCTAACGAAAAATATTATAATTTTAAAAAATTAAAAAAGTATGCCAAAGAAAAAGGCTTTAAGAGCAGGTCGTATATCTCTATCCTTTTCTAATCAAAGAATTTATTTTTTTGCAAAAACTAATAATTGCAGCAAAAAATAAGGAGATAGCCCCATCTCGTATAATAAAAAGGAAGATTTTCTTTGATGAGAAAAAATTATTTTTATCGATTCGTTTTGAAGAAAACCTTGAAAAACTTAAAAAATAAAGGTTAGGATGGACGATTCAGTTTTTCAAGGTTTTCTTAAAAACGAAGCGATAAGAATAATTTTTCCTCATAAAAGAAAATCTTCCTTTTTATTATACGAGATGGGGCTTTCTTCTTATTTTTTGCTACAGTTATTAATTTTTGTGAAAAAATCAATTCTTTGATTAGAAAAGGACAGATATACTCGACCTCCTCTTAAATTTGTTTGGCACAGACATGGCGAATTTCTGGTGAGAAGGGGGAGAGCAAACCAAAATGACTTTGATAATTTATTAAAAGATAGTAAGAAATTAGAAGACGGTGTACATGTACTTAATGCGAATTCTGAAACTTCATCGAATATTAAGTGCAATAATAATAAATGTGATAATAATAAAGCCTCTGATAATCAACGAAATATATCGCCAAATCAATTATTAAGTACAAATAGTGGAGTAACGTCGAGTGTGGCCTCTCCCCAATGACTACGCATGACTTCCTCGGAGGGTCGTACAGAGAGGAGGGGTGGAATGCGAGCGTGCTTTCTGAGTGTAACTTCGTTAAGAGCTCACATTGGGTAGGTACGTAAGTTTCTAAGTGATGGTTCTTCTTGCGACATATTTGGAGTGGCTGAGACCTGGCTGGGTCTATCTGTTTCGAATGACGTCATTCAGATCAAGGGGTATAAAGTATTCAGACAAGACAGAAACTTGCGTGGTAGAGGAATTGCCTTATATATCAAATAATCAAAGTGGAGGTCAACCGGAGGTACCTGAGTATATCTTTCGTTCCGTGCAATTGGGCAGCTCCGAAGCTGTGTAGGTTTCTGTTATTTATCGACCTTCTGCAATTTCCTTTTTTAGAAATATTGATTTTTTGGATAACTCAAAATTTTTCCTCTGAATACTTTTATAAAAATATAATAGGAGACCTGAATGCCGATCTCCTGCGCGAGAGCGATGATGCCAAGTTTGTTAATAAATTGTCGGCTGAGCTTTTGTTACAGTTGGATCAGCATGGTGCCACGCATCACACTACGACGTCTCACACGTGGATTGACCTGATTCTTGTGGACAATAATGACACAGTACTTGACGCACGCAACTTACCGGCAAATTGTCACAGTCGGCCAAACTTAATTGATGTATGTATTTTTTGTAATCATATCAAGACAGATAGGAAAATAACTAACTAGGGGAGTGTCACACCTCCGGATCACGGATTTTGCTCAAACTTCGGGATAAGTTTTCAGATGATAAAATATGGAAAAAGCTAAAGTAATAGTCATAAATACTCAATATTTCCCTAGTTACAGGCAATTAAAGAAAATCACTAAAAAAGTTACTAGATTTTTAAACGCATATAGTTCTTTAGCATTGATAGCTACAAGCTTGAAACTTTTTTTTAATTAAAGCTGATATTTTCTTGGACTCTATATTTATTTGGATCCGATATTTGTCTGATTCTTTTAATTTTTTGAGCCCGATATTTTTTTGATTTTTATATTTACTTAGGTTCTATATTTTTTTGATTCTTATATTTTCTTGGGCTCTATATTTTTTTGTGCCAAATATTTTTATGAATCTTATATTTTTTTGGGCGCAATATTTTTTTTATTATCATATTTTCTTGGTCTCTATATTTTTTGGGCCCAATATTTGTCTGATTCTTTTATTTTTTTGATCCCAATATTTTTTTGATTCTTATTTTACTTGAGCTCTATATTTTTTTTATTCTTATATTTTCTTGAGCTCTATATTTTTTTGGGTCGAATATTTATTTGAATCTTATATTTTTTTGATTCTTATGTAATCTTTGCTCTATATTTTTTAGAGCCCAATATTTTTTTAAAACATTTTTTGGGCCTGATATTTTTTTCATCATTATATTTTCTTGTTCTCTATATTTTTTTGAGCCCAATGTTTTTTTGATTATTATATTTACTTTGGCTCTATATTTTTGGCTTTGAATTCTGCCATGATACACTAAATTTAACTGAATTTTCAATAATGTTCATACGGCTTCCATGGCGTACAATTAGTAATGTTTGCCTTAAATCTCCTGATACAATTACAGTTTCATCACCAAAGAGTCAGTTCACATTGCATGAATCTTGAAAAAGACGATAAACAGCTTCAAAAGCAAATTTTGAAGTCATGGATATTTCATCGCAAATAATTATTTGTGTTCCCTTTGTTTGCTTTCTGCAAAATTAGTTACAAGTTGTACAATCTGTTTTATTTAAGAGGACGTTGTATCTCTCTATCCTTTTCTAATCGAAGGTTTTTGAAAAAACTAGTAGTTATTACTAGAAATCAATAGTTGTCCGCAACTTGTACAGTGAAAACCCAATATTTTTTCTGATGAGAATAAATTAATTCTCTAGCCTAACTTATGATTTTGTAAGTATGTCAAACTTTTTTTGAAAACAAAACATCAAAATTAATTTGTCCTCGTCAGAAAAAATATTGCTTTTTACTGTACAAGTCGCGGATAACTTTTAGTATCTATCAATAATCGTTAGTTTTTCCAAAAACCTATATTTTTCAATTAGAAAAGGATAGAGAGATCCAGCGTTCTCTTAACAGTAGTTTAAATGTTGTATACACGGTTCTTCCATCGACTAATGAATTTGCTGCTATAGCTGTCCAAGCTACACATGAATAATGTATAGTATGATATTTAAAATAAACTATTAAAACGTTAAGAGGAGGCCGTATCATTCTGTCCTTGTCTAATCTAAATTTTCTTTATTATTAATAAATTAAATATTTTCATAGAAAAGTAAGACAACCGCCCAATAGAGCAAAAGACAAGCAAACGATTCTTTTTTATGAAAAAATATGAAATTTTGATTATTTTTCGAGTGAAGTCTGAAACGGAAAAACAATCGAACTTGATTGAGTTGATTCAACTGTTTTTCCGTTTCAGACTTCACTCGAAAAATAATCAAAATTTCATATTTTTTCATAAAAAAGAATCGTTTGCTTGTCTTTTGCTTTATGGGGCGGTTATCTTACTTTTCTATGGAAATATTTAATTTATTAATAATAAAGAAAATTTAGATTAGACAAGGACAGAACTATACAGCCGCCTCTTAAGTAAATAATTTTTTCCACTTCCACCTGGTCCATCTATAAAAATATATTTTTCTTTACTTTGGTTGTTTAAACTTTTTATAGTAGAGTTGAATATTTACCATTGTTTATCATTTAAAGAATTTATTTTCATTTCTAATTCGTTAAGAATATTATTATTATTATAATTTAAAATTGTTTGATTATTATCTTCGTCTATAAATGTGCTTATGTTAAGTAAATTAAAATTGTTTAAAGAAAATCCATTGACTTGTAAATTATTTTAAATAACATTCAATGCAAGATTTTCACCTATATTTTTTTCGTATTTAGGATGGTATAACTTATCTTTACATTTTTTATATAAATCTCGTGCATTTATAGGATTATGAAAAACGCAAATGAAAGCAAATAATTCATAAAGAATATAAAGGAATTCTGTTTAAGATGCTTCTTCCAAACATCTATCCCATTCTTTATCTTCACTAATTAATTGTTTTGCCTTAGCTGCCTCATAAAACGAATTGTACATCACATCATCAACATTACGCAAAGCTTCAAAAGATGTGTCTCCTTTAACACGTAATAGTAATAACCTAATCAAATAACGTTCTCTATCTTCCGGACTTACTAAGTACATTCTACTAAGTATTGGTTTTCTTTTTTTTTCTTTTATTCCACTTTTTCAGTTTTTCATCGAACGTATAAAAATTTGGTATTTCTGTATAAAGTGATTTCGTGCTTCAAAATCTTCTCTATTCAATTCAAAATATGCTGTTAATGATATTCCCACATTTTTTCGCATGAGCATTTCTTTTTTTCCTTCTTTAAAAAATACGTTTTGTATATTTTCTTCATGAACGCTTAGAGGTTTTATAGTATGTGAAATAACATGTAAAGGATATTCTTATAATCTGTGCATTGCTTGAGGTGGACATAAATATCGTGTATTAATGTATTGTTGAGTTTCGTCATATTCATTTTCACGATTGTCATTTTGAAAAGTGTCTTTATTTTCTGATTGAAAATCCACTCTTACTTGATGTATTTTAAGGTATGCACAATCATGACCTTTATAACAGTATTTGAATAAATATTTAATGCAATGTACAGGAACAAACTTCTACGTTTATGTGTGCATTAAATTTCAATAATGAATAAGGATCATAAGGAACAACAAATTAATTATCTGCAATTCTTTCTATAAATTTATTTTTGAGAATCATTTGATGCCATCATTTCTACATTTGTATAGTAGATATCCATTGGATTTAAATGTTGTTGTATTATTAAATTTCCTTGGAAAATTTTCAGTACATTGTTTCGTATTTTTATCCATACACGGACAATTCATATTTTGCATACCACAGGGACCGCGTATCATAAATTGTTTAACAATACTATATAATTTTGGATAAACATCTCTATTTGGGATTTCTGCACTTATTATTTTATCAACTATTTCGAGAATATCAAATTTATCATTTTTATCCAAGAGTAAGTTGTTACTAACATATGTATATGCGGTAATCCTCGTTTTTGAAATTCAATCACATAACTATTTATGCAATACATTTTCCTAATATTCCCTTTTTGATTACTGAATTTTTGAATTCTTCTACTTTTTGACAAAATACTTTTGTTATAATATCTGGTCTATCTATTACATTTTCATAAATTTGCAAGTTTTCAGTTATTTCTTTTCAATGTGGGTTACAGGTCATAGTTACAAAAAGGTCAGGTTTACCACGATAATTTACAAGTGTCATTGAGGCAATGTAATTTTGTTTTAAAAATCGTGGACTTCCTGTAAAGTTTGACGGTAATATTACCATTTTTCCAATTTACGAAGAATCTAATTTTTTTTTGTTATGTTAATAGTCCATAACACCTTTGTAACAATCACTTCTTAATACATTTTGGAATTCTCGTATGAAATATAATCTGGAGGTTCCAACTTTTTCAAATGCATTAACAATGAACTGTTCAGATAATTTTCCGAAATTAAGGAATGGATTAAATTCATTTCTAACACTCAATCTATAATTATGAAATTTCAAATTTGAAATATTAGATTTTCCAAATTTACTTTTCACATTTGGCATTCATCCAAAACCACCATTAGGATAAATAAGCGCACATGTCATAGGATCTGTATGTTTGCTAATTGTCGGTATACGTATTGGTTTATCATACTTACTAGGAGAGTGTCACACCTCCGGATCACGGATTTTGCTTAAACTTCGGAATAAGTTTTCAGATGATAAAATATGGGAAAAGCTAACGTTATAGTCACAAACACTCAATATTTCCCTAATCACAGGCAATTAAAGAAAATCACTAAAAAAGTTACTAGATTTTCAAACGCAAATAGTTCTTTAGCATTGATAGCTAGAAGCTTAAAACTTTTTTTAAATTAAAGCTGAGCTCAAATTCTTTCGAAACAGTAGTTACAGCATATCAAAATATTATTTTTCCCCAAAATCAGAGCGTAATAAGAATTGGACCTGAATTTTCTTTTTGAAACATTAATTGTTAATAAAAGCTGATATCAGGTCCAATCTCTATTACGCTCTAACTTTGGGAAAAAAAAATATTTTGATATGCTGTAACTACTGTTTCGAAAAGGATTTGAGCTCAGTTTCAATTAAAAAAAAGTTTCAAGCTTCTCGGAATCAATGCCAAAGAACTATTTGCGTTTGAAAATCTAGTAACCTTTTCAGTGATTTTCTTTAATTGCCTGTAATTAGGAAAATATTGAGTATCTATGACTATAACTTTAGCTTTTTCCATATTCTGTCATCTAAAAACTTATCCCGAAGTTTGAACAAAATCCGTGATCCAGATGTGTGACATTCTCCTAGTTAGAGTAAATAACAATATCACATTCAATAGAAGGAAGATCGTCTTCTCCAACATATACTATTGCAACTCCATTACAAGTAGGTAGATTATATCTATTTTTATCCAAATTATTATTGCGAACAATAGACATAGTAACAGTTCTTGGAGGACAATAGATTTTTGCACATCGTTGTAGTTCTTCTTCTTCTACATTATACATCATTTTATAGACTTTAGCATAAGGGTTAATGTCTCTTATCAGGATATCTAAATGTTTTAATAATGTTAAATTTATATTAAACTTATTCCGTTTAATCGTTATTATTTCATTATCTAAAATATATAATTGTCTATATTTACGTGCTTCATCTTTATTAGGATGTAACGCATATACATTATGGTTAATTTGTCCACATATTCTAATAATTTGTGGTCCTTTACCCGGCAATGTATCAAAATTGGCACCAAAATTTGCGAATACTGAAGCATCATTGTACAACCTAACATTACGTCGAGAAACAATACTTTCTACCGTTAATTCAGTTGCTAAAAACTTTAATTGTTCTGGGTAAGGAGGATTTTCTAACAATTTTACTTCACCTTTATGACAACAATTGGAGAAATCGTTACTTTTAGTATATTCGAAAGCAAAATGTTTCACATCACAATAAACATATGTATTTGTCATGGAACCAATGTTATTTTCAGATATGAGATGTTCATCGAAATATATATTTGCTATACAACCAATCAGTTTCGAATTAATTTTTTCAGTCAATATTTTTTCATTTAATTTCTTTAATTTTTTTTTCTACTTTGCCCTTTATTGTATTATCAATAACTTTGTTCAATACAATATTATGATTGTTATTATAATTATTATTATTGTAATTTTTATTATTATTATTGTCTTCAATTTTTATTCGTTTACACACAATAAATAATATCTTTAATTGATAAGAATCATATTTATGTTTTCGCTTTTTTTCATCCATTAGTTTATTTATTGTAGTATCATTATTAACATGTTTATTTTCATCAATTTCTTTTTGTTTACACCTTGTGCGTGATTCTTTTAATTGGTGATAATCATTTTTTCCTTGTGTTTTCTTAATAATATCGGCATTTTCAAATTTTCGATTTTTAATTTGTACCATTCTCTCATATTCATTATATTGTTCACTAATAACTTTTCTATAAGTCTCTTTTTTGCGTAATTTTTTTTTTCATGAAATTTTTTCAATTTATTTGTATCTCTATTTTCAACTGATTTTATTTTTTATATCTTAATATTTTCAATTTTTTTATATTAATTTGGTTGTTCTCCTTTCATATTTATGTAAGCTTTTTTACGTAAGAACGTATAGCTTCTTTTGTACGTATTTATTCCATTTTATCAGTATCCTTTTTTATCTTTGATTTCATTTTTGTTATTTTAGTATTTTTTAATTTTTCTTTATATTAATTGGGTTGTATTTCTTTAATTTTTATATTTTCTTTTTTTTCACGTAAAGCTTCATTCGCACGCGTTTGTACCAATTAATCAATACTCATTTTTTCCTTTAATTTCAATTTTGTTGTCTTAGTATTTTCTAATTTCTTCATATTTATTTAGAATTTTTTCTTTGATTTTTATATAAACTTCTTTCTTACGTAAAGCCTTATTCGCACGTATTTGTTCCAATTTATCAGTACTCATAGTTTCCTTGAATTTAAATATTGTTATCTTAGTATTTTCTAATTTTTCCTCATATTTTTTCGGTTGTTTTTCTTTAATTTTTATATAAGCTTCTTTCTTGCGTAAAGCCTCATTCGCACGTATTTGTTCCAATTTATCAGTACTCAATGTTTCCTTGAATTGCCATTTTGTTATCTTAGTATTTTCTAATTTCTGTTTATATTTATTTGGTTGTCCTTTTTTCATTTTCATATCAGCTTTTTTCTTACGTAAAGTTTCTTGAACACGTCTTAGTTATAATTTATCATTACTTTTTTTTTGCATTTTCATAATAATCTCTTTTTCTGAAATTTTTTTATATTGATGTGATTGTTCTGTTACCATTTTCCTATTAACGAGATGTCGAAGCTGCAGCAATTGAGTTTTACTTTTTTTATTCTATTATTATCTTTTTAAATTCAGAAATCAAACAAATATAATGACTTGTCCGCACTAAAGTTATATTAATACAATCATTTTTGTTAAAATAGAAAATCATTTGGACTTGTTTTTTTTTATGAGCTTGGATTGGAAATCAGATATCAAACTCGAAAAACCTAACCTTAATATACGATACATTGAAAGTTTTTATTATAACTTTGTATGTATAATATTTTGGTTGATATCTTGAGTTGTCCGAACTAGAGTTTAATCTTACAAATTTTTTCTTTGTATCAAAAAAACTCGATTAAACGCATCGTTTATTCATAAGTTAGGATTGGAAATATTATTAGAAGGCGGGCAGCTTTGTCATGCTCTTAATTGTAGACGAAGCTACCGATGTTTCTGTCACAAAATTTATGGGCATCTGTGTTCGTTACTTTAGTAAAAATCGAGCTAAATTTGTGACGGACTTTCTAGTTTTAGTTTAATTATCGAATTGCACAGGAAGCACTTAAGCCACTGCTTGTAAAGAATATTTAAAAACTGCGGGATTACCGTTATCACAACTTAATTTAATTGACACAGACAGAGCGTCAGCAATGGTTGGAGAACACAATTCTTTTTAAACACATATGAAGAAGGACACACCCAATCTGATTTTATTTGAATGCATATGTCATTCTCTCGATAAATGCGCGGAGCATGCTTTTAAGAAAATGCCAAACTTTTTACATTTCATTCTTTTACAAACCCATAACTAGTTTGCTCATAGTGCAAAAAAATGGGACGAGTATGTTCAATACTATAAGGTAAGGTCACTTTAATATAGTTCATTTAATTTAATTTTTCACTTTATTTCAATTTATATATTGAATATTATAGACGATAAATGATGGAAAAGTACCTAAAAAAATACTTTCTTTGTCAAAAACTCGTTGGCTTATATGGTTGCCAGTAACAGATGTCATTCTACAGCAATGGAATGAACTTAAAGGTTTTTTTGCTATTCAAAAAAAAGATTATTTGGCATCTGAGCTTGCGCGCCTGATGAATGATAAGAGAAACAAACTCTACTTAATAATGATGAAGACAATGTTGACGGGTGTTGAAAAAGTCTGATATTACTAAGCAAATTCAGCAGGAGAGAGACGATTCAAAGAATTGGCACTTTTTGCTTTAAGAGTCTTAACATTACCGATCAGTAAAGCCATTGTAGAACGAGTATTCAGTATAATGAGTTGCATAAAAGACAAGCGAAGAAATAAATTGCAGATAAACATGCTTGAGGCATTGTTGCGAATGTGGATTCATATTAAAGTAAGTAAAGTAAAATTATAATTTTCTTTTTAAACTTTGATTTAGATGCATACCACTGATCTAAATGAAACAAGATTTTTTCTTTCTTAAAGATAGACAATAAATGCTGTAACGATTTCCAGCCAAACAGAGGGATGTTGTCCCGTTTTAATTCTGACGTGTATGTCACAAAAAATGAAGGAGGAATCGAAGTTGATAAATCTAAAAATAGTAATGAAAATAATGATTTAGAGGATGAAGATTATGAAAATTTAATAACTATTTTTAATGATGATGACTATAGTTGTATAGTGAATAATTAATTTATAATAGTATCACATATTAATTTAAATCTATGAAAATATTTTATAAAATTTAGTTTATAATGTTTTATTTTTTTTTAATATTGGTTTATTTCTATTAAAATTTTACAAACTGTAAATATTTGAATGTTAATAAAATGCAGAAAATTTAGTAGAATAAAATTATTAGTTTTATGTGTAATACAATCTTTAAAATTTTGTCAAGTTAGAAATGAAGATAGCAATTACATTAGTTAAATTATAATTATAATCACATATAATCGTACAATATATATTTTTGAATACAGTACCATGCTGAAAACTGCTAATCAAAACTAATTAGTGTTAAGTCCTGGCTTTACAACAGGATGGAATTAATGATTGAATATGTTGTTGATATGAGGAAAATGTATTTTATTATCATATTAAATAAAAGAACAAAGTTTGATTTTAAAATATTTAATTTGAAAGTTAAGTCTAATGATAGAAAAGCTCTACCAATTCTAAGTATTATGAATCGTTTTAACGATTAAATATACTTGAATTGAAATAATGTGGATCAAAATATAATTGTAAGAATCTTACCTTAATTCGGCTAAGTAGATAAAGGCAGACAGTAAATAAGTACACTTGATTTAATATTTTAATTATAGAGATTTTATTTGTTACTTTTATAATAAACTGAATATAGTGCGCGAATATTTGAATAATTTTATAGTGCAAGGAATATAGTTATAATAATTGTATCTTTGAAGTGCTTGTAGAAATTCTTTGATAAAGTGCTTTGAAAAAGTATCTGCTTTAAAGTGCGCTTATTGAAGTGCTCTTTTTCCCTGATTTGATCTGTCTTTTTATATTGATGATCCCTGCCTTGTTTAAGAATTTGAATGTGTCGACCGATAGAGCAATGCTTATTCTGCATTTTGAGTCTTATTGAATGATATGATTAACATGGTAAATCTGGTTCATGTAGTCTTTGTAAATGTACTTATTTTGTTAATTTTGAAAATCATATTACACTTGGTTTCTTAACAACTGACTTACTTTTACAATATGCTTGCTAAGGTAAATTAGCTGATTGATCAATAACTACATATTTTTGGAATGATGAATTTTGAAATAAAAGATACGTCGTGACGTAACATTAGTAAATATAATTTTAATATATTAATATGTAATTTTAATATATTTTATTGTTAACAATTTTTATATAAATGACAATTCATTTAAATACTAACACGTGTACAAATGAAAATGTAATTAAGGTTAAATGTATGTTATTTATAAAAAATTGTTAAAAAGTAACTTTTTAAATAATATATTTTCATGAAAACTAATTTAAATACTTTATTCTCTGAATGACAACTGAATAAAATTTTTATTCAATAAATTTAGGTATACAATTATAAATATATAATATTTATATAACCGTTCATCAAATAAAATTATTATTTTTTTAATATATATATTAAAAAAATAATTATTACAATAGATTGTAGTTAAATAAAAATGTTTATTCTAATAATTATAGCGTTGAAATTTATTTTGATGAAAATGTTATTTGATTGACATTATTTTAAGGGGTCGTACCCAAATGCCGTTGACAGTTTTTTGGGGGGGAGGGGTCGATCAAAATCTAAGAAAAGTAACGCTATGGGAGGGGGGGTTAGTTATTTACTCCTACGTTGGCTATTTTTTTTCATCAAAAAGATCATTGCATAATATTAGCAATTTGGAGCAGATTTTTCATCCGAAAACTGCAAAGTCAAGCAGTTCCGCAGTCTGTCCACTAAAACACAGTATATTACTTTCTTTTACATGTACGCGGGCGCCGCCATACGGTGCAAAGCATAAGCCGTTTCTTTTAGCGAGTGAGCTGTCAAAACAAACAAAAAATTTTCAAGCCGATTGCAGCATTTATATTTGTGCCTGTTGAATCGTGTTCTATTTTTATAACGTATTTTAAAAGGTTCATAGTTTTATGATCTTTTTTGATAAAATTGAAGTGAAAAAGTTTATCGACGATTAATATATTTAATATCTTATAAATATTTATTATATGCAATGTTTAGAATTCTGTTGTTTTGTGAAAATGCTATTTTAATAAAATAAAAAACATAAAAATATGTTCAATATTTAAAAAGTAATTAATATAATTAAAATTTTTTTTAAAAGTTTAATAAAAAATAAAAAAGTTAGTTTTTACAGGGGGGGAGGGTACTTTGATAGTTTACACATGTCACGGAAAGGGGGCCGGGGGGTCGAAATATCGAAAAAATTGTCAATGGCATTTGGGTACGACCCCTAACTATATTTGAAAAGTTACTTGTCATCAATGAAAAAATATTTAATTTTTTAAATTAATAATCTATTAATATCGAGAATTTTCAAGAAATCATAATATTTATTAAATGCAAACCTCACTTGTGATACATACACTTTTTAATATTTGTATCTCATTAGTATTTTATATTAGATGTCAAAAGGAATGTTAAGTAATTGCAAATAGTTATTTTATTATTCTGAAATATTTAAATTTAAAATTCTCATCAAATTATTTTTAATTTTATTTAATACTTAAAATTAACTTGAATTAATCAAGTCTTATTTACTTAAAATTAGTCATTTACACATAATAATATAATAAAAGAAAATTCAACCGAGCGACGTTAGGAGCAAAAAACTTCAATATAATTAATACCTATTAACGTAATACTCATTAAATTGTGTAACAATTTTTAACAGTTGATAAATATAATGTAAATCATATAATATACATGTATATATATATATATATATATATATATATATATATATATATAAATATCAATTCTAAATTACTTATAATTAATTTAAAACTCAAAAGTAACTATTTTAAAACGGAATATGGAAGATAAACATGTATCGTTTTATTCCTTAAATATCACGAATCAAAATATTCATTATTAGTAATTTCGAAGTGTTATATATTATGTAAATAATTCTATATTTAATAATTTAATTTAAGTAACAGTCTCTCCGTTTCCGTTTCTCCGTCTTCGTCTCTACGTCTCCGTTTTTCTATCTCTTTGACTCAGCACTGAAAATAGCAACCATGAATTCTTAACTCCGCAGCGCTCAAAATAGTAGTTGCAAATTTGTAACTACGAAGCGCTCAAAATAGCATCCATGAATTTTTAATTACATAGCGCTTACACTAGCAGCCACGTTTTTTTAACCACACAGTGCTCAAAATAGCAGCCGCAAATTTGTTATTACACAGCGCTTATAATAGTTGTCGTTTTTTTTTAACTACACAGCACTTACAATAGCAGCCGCGTTTTTGTAAACACATAGTTCTCAAAATAGCTGCCACGAATTTTCAATTACACAGCGCTTACAATAATTGTTACGTTTTTCATCTTTAGCTCTTAAAATAGCAGCTGCGTTTTTTTAACCAGGTAGTGCTCTGAAAAGCAGTCGCAAATTTCTAATTACCCAGCGCTTACAGTAATTTTAGCGTTTTTCCCCATCACAGCACTTACAATAGCAGCCACGTTTTTGTTAACCACACAGTATTTAAAAAAGCAATCACGTTTTTTTAATGAAAAAGAACTAAAAATAGCAGCCGCGATCGTTAGCCACACAGCGCTAAACTCTACTTCATAGTTTTTAATTTTTTTATATTTAAGGGCACAAAAGACCTTTTCCCCCTGCTAATAAAAAAGATATGCATTAATTAGATTTAATTAAATTCTTTGTAAATGAAAATAATATTTAAAAGTAGACTGAAATACCTTTACTTTAAGCTTTTATAAGTTTATCTGACTTTTCCAAACTGATTTAACTTTAGTATTAGCATCATTCTTGCGTGAATGAGGGAATTCCTGAAACACAAAAAATTATTTAAATTTCAACAAAAAATATTGATTTATTAAATCAATTTTAATTTTTTTACCTCATTTTTGGATTTAGTCATTCGATTTCAAAACCCTCCATCCACGCGAGAATGATGCTAATACTAAAGTAAGATCAGTTTAGAAAAGTCAGATCCATCCAGCGGTTCAGCTCAAATCTTACGGGTCGTAAAATTCAATATTTGAGAAAAACAGCTTTAAAGTTTTCAATTATTATATCTTAAAATTATCAATGCTATACTTATCTTTAATAAAATAATTCTTTCCTGGTATTTCTCATTTATATTAGCTAACAATATAAAAAAGAGATACCAGACAAGAGAACCTTGTTATCGACTAGATAAAGCTGAAATGCAAAAAGATATGTCATCAAAATAATCAATAATAATAATCTTTCTTATTATAAGATATTTTCTCAGTACTCACCCTTATTCACCAATAAAACTATGTATTTGTTGTAAGAATCAACAAATACATAGTTATTTGTTACTCTGATGGTTGTTACAATTACTCGTACTAACCTTGAATCAGCTGGAAACTAAGAAATAATATTTAATATTGAGTAATCATTTTATATTTTATTTTATAATTCAAATTCAAAATTAAGAAATAAAATTTAGATTTAAAATTTATATTTTAATTAATAATAAAGTTTATAAATAGAATTTATATCCAAATATGTAATAATAATTAGAATAATACACTTACATGAATTTAATATGCACCCGGTGTATAGAAATCCATCACACCTATTCGTACACTGGACGGACACTGATTCGCGACCCCATGTTCGTGCCTTTTGAATATGCAGTGGGTCGCGAATCAGTTTTCGTCCAGTATACTTTTCTTTTCAGAGTATGCGCTTCTTTCGAATAAGACTAACTTGATCACTCTAGATTGAATTATCTTCTATCATTCAAAATTTTAACCAACTCAACAGATACATTTCCAAGTTCGATGTTCAATTTCTCCGTTTTGAGAAAGTTATATCAAGATCAGCACTATTTAGGGAAGTCGATTCAAGTTATTTTTTAACAGCTTCAGATGCAGAACCTTTTGCCTCTTGTTAGTATATTTTTCTTATTTAACCATTTATAGCACTGAACGCTGACTGAGCAACTGGTTTTGATAAATCTATTGAACTACAAAAACTAGATAAACTTGCAAGTCCATAGCTAACTGCACGAGTAGCAAGAACATTATATCTGTTAACTTCATACGTATTGTCCAAAGCACTTTCTCTCTTGTTCGAGTTTACAGTTGCTTATTCATCACAAAAATCACAAGTCATATTAATTTTGAATCCTTATCCTCGAAAAGAGGTGTCAATAAATTTTATCATATGATGGCACACACTGCAACACAATTTTTCTAACATAAAAGATAGAATGTTGATATCAACATTTCTATTTTTTGCCCTGGAACTTGAAAATTCTGTTCTTTTCAGTTTGAAAAAAGAAGTAAAGGGTCTACTTCTCTTAGCTTCAGGAGCATTTTTTTTCACTCCTACCAAGAAATTTTCTTAGCCTTTTTAGATCTTCCTGTAGATCGTTTTCTATCTTGATGTTGGTTAAGAAATTCGCCTCTTGTATTTCTTTCATTATTTGACATTTTTGAGGTTCGTATTCTTAAGGGGGGAGCCTGGTTTAGAGGCTTCAAAAAGTCGAAATTTTTTTTTTGCCCAAATCTCTTCCTAAACTATCCAAGAATATGTCTCTAAAATTTCACAACAAAATTCGGAATATTTTCGGAGATACAGAAGATATAGTAAGCAAGCTTTAAGAAATTTGGAGTAATGTATAGCAATTATATTGGCGACGGCGACTCCGAAACATTTCTTGGCAGCGTGAAGAATAATCCATACGGCGACAAGTGCACAGTGATTAAAAACAAGTGCGTGGGACACGTACAAAAGCGCATGGGTACTCGTCTCCGCAACAAGAGAAAAGAACAAAAACTCGGTGGAAAAAAGCGGCTCACAGAGACTGTCATAAAAAAAACTAACAATGTATTACGGTCTCACAATTCGAAGAAATTTGAACTCTGTAGAAGGTATGAGAAGTGCAATAATGGCGACACTTGATCATTATTGCTCTACAGACAGATTTCCTCACCACAACTGCCCCGAAGGCGCTAAAAGCTGGTGTGAATGGCGCAAAGCAGAAGCAAAAAATACTTTGGCTGATTTTAAACATCCACCGCGCCTAATTGACAACGATATTGAAAAACACATTCGTCCTATATGCGAGGAATTATCAAAGGACGATTTATTAACAAGGTGCTTGGGTGGACACACGCAGAATGTTAACGAGTCATTCAATTCAACCGTACGGCGCATGACGCCCAAACACCTTCATTCAGGGATTAAAATAGTTGAGACTACTGCTTTCGTCGCTGAAGAGATGTTTAATAAAGGCTATAGTGCAGTATTAAAGACTGTACACTTATTAGACTTCAAAATTGGGCACCAGTGCAAAAATTTTTGCGATAAAGCGAACGAGGAGCGCATCACGCGTCAAAACAGGCGCGCCTCATTGGCGACCAAAGAGGCCAGAACAGCCCATCGAATGGAGCAATTGGCCAAAAAACAATTTTTTGAAGAATCTGAAGGGCAGTTATATGGAGCAGGAATCGCTAATTAGCATATTAATAGGGTAAGTTCAAGAAATTTACGATTTTTTGTGAACGAAAACTTTGACACGCGATTTCTCGGATTTCCATTTTGATGATTTTTTCAAATTGGCGGGCAAGATAGGAAAAAAAGTAAACGTCCAATCGAAACGAGTCAAAATGCGTTGTATTTGGGATTAAATTCTCTTCTAGGTGAACCTTAAATACCTTAAGAAAGTTAACATTAACCCGGTTTTTAAACGATCTAAAGTAAATTTTTTTTTTTCTTAAATGCATTTTTTTTTTAATTTGCGAAAAATTGTTGAATTTTTCACTTTTTGTTGAATTTTCTTGGTTCACCTAGGAATTGCACTATTGAAAATTAAAAATTTCTTTTGGTTTTTTGTTTCAGATGAAAATTGCGACCTGCATCTTGCCCGCCACACAGAAAGTGCACACTCGAGGCGCCTCCGTAAATTTCTTGAAACATGAAGAATATCTCATGTAAGATGATAAAAAAATCTGAACTCTTCAAATATATAAGAATAAACCCTAAAAGTTTAATTTTAATCAGATATTTCTTTCTTTTCCAATAAAATCCTCGAAAATATCGATTTTTTGAAGCCTCTAAAGCAGGCTTCCCCCTTAATGTCAATTCATGCTTTTTAAACTTTGAATACACAATTGCTATTTAGATAAACGTAGAATTTTTAGGCGCACATAAAAAAATATGAAATAACTCGCGAACGTGTGATTTATTAAAAATTAATAATTTTACGTAAATTAAACCACAAAACCTACTGATAATTTTTGAAATGCACTTTAAATAAACAAACTTACTGCGAACTGACCATACAATCAGCTGAGACTGACTGTCATGTAGCAAAATGATACGAGCCGAAAGCGCGGACGCGCAAAATTCAAATCGATAAAAAATTACATGCATAACTATGGGCCACTCGTTTCCTTACAAAATCAAAACGGAATAAAATATGGATGTAAAACTTTTTAGAACTTAAATCAAAATAAATATTTCGTTAAAATTTAAAAAACAAACTCTTTTTTTTCAATTAAACCTAAAAAAAATCAAAAATTGAAAAAATTAAATCAAAATTCCTCAGTTATTGAACAGTCGCATTATTTCATTATTAAGCAAAATTGAGTAGATCATAAGAAAAGAATCAAAATGTAAATTTCGAAAAAACCAAACGAATCCTAAAAACCATTACGAAACATATTATCAAACTTTAAGAAAATTTATAAATAAAAATTGATGTGAAAGATAATAAATCTTGTAAACAAATATGAGTATGAAAGCCAAATGAAACGAATGACATTCGGGACATTACCCCGGGTTCCTTATAGGTAACAAGTTTACACTGCCCGTAAATTCTATATTTCAAAAGCAATTGCTAATACTACATATACATATATCGATTATTAAAATATATACGCGTATAAAAATCTATTGTATTAAAAGTGTTAATGGCAGGCCGGAGTAGAACCTGATACCAACCGAGTAACAATTGAGTTGTTTGTTATTTACTCAAGTATTAATCTGTGTATCTTCAAATTAAAGGTTGAGCGCAATAGATATTATTATTATGAACATCTATGCACAAGAAAAAAAAAATCTATCGCTTTGTTTTTGAGAAAAGTAAGTAACGCCGAAGTAAAAGTTTATGTTTATAATATTTTCGCGTTACTCACTTTTCTCAAAAACAAAGCGATAAATTTTTTTTCTCGTGCATAAATATTTGTAATAATAATATCTATTGCGCTTAACCTTCACTTTGCAGATACACCGATTAATACTTGAGTAAATAATAAAAATCTCAATTAGACAAGGACAGCGAATCCGGCCTGCTCTTAAAAAATATGAATAAACCTGGAGGATCTATATATTTACATAACGTGCCTATTCATTTGTCTGCCCGTACCTAGCACCAATCTACTTAAGAAGTACTACAAGTTAAGAATATATAATTATTTAATAAACTCTTTATTTCAAAGTATTAAATTTATCCTTTAGTAATTTCCAATAGTGACGGCGATTTCACTCAATTAAATATTGGTGGAGCTTTTCCACTACTAGAATTCATACATCTTTATCTTAATGACTACATTTTTATAAATAAGTCAAATATTTCAAAAGAACGCAATTTATGTATGAATTTATATAAATTAAATAAATAACTTATTTACTTTTATTTAGTCCTGGTGCAAGCCAAGACTTAACATTTTGGTTCCGGTACGAATTAATTTGACCGTAACATTTTGGTTCTGGTACAAATTTTTGATTGAAGGATCGTATTGGATATATTAAAGGGTAATCAGAAAAAATTTATAATTCTTTACCTATTTATATATAAAGTGCATAAAAATATATTCAAAGGGCTTATAATAAATACAGTGTTCAAAAGTGTGTTAATAAACTGCCAAGTGCGTCAAATAAAATATTATATATTAAAGACACAAATCGAATTAATATACATGAAATTATTAAACGCGAAGTGCATTATTAAAAGCGAATAGCGTCATTGAAAATAAAAATATTAAACGCGAAGTGCATTATCAAATACGAATAGAGTTATTAAAAATAAAATATTAAACGCGAAGTGAATTATTAAATACCAATAGTGTTATTAAAAATAAAAATATTATACAAATAAAATTAATATATTATACGCAAAGTGCGTAATTAAAATAATTTCTATATACGCGAAAATGCGCGATTAAAAATCATATATCAAATAAATAATACAATTTACATAAAAATTGTCAATAAAAATAAGTGTAAAACCGTTAAGTCAATAAATAAATCTATGCATCAATTATTTTAGCAAGAATAATTATAAATAAGAAACCAAGTAAAAATTACAATTTTTTTTCTAAAATTGATTTTAAATAATATCATTTATTTAGTGCATTGAAAAATTACAACATATATCAATAATTTGCGCATAATAAATTAATTTTAAAAGTGAAATAAGTTTCAAGTACACGGGTAATAAAAAAAAATAATAAAAAGAAAAGCTGATTAAACAGTAAACATTTGATATCATTTAAAATATTGAGTTTTAATAATAATATTAAATAATACTAAAAACGTATTAATTTTTGTTTTATGAAAAGAATATAAAATTATCAATCTACTCAAGAAGTACTACAAGGTAAGAATGTATAATTATTTAATAAACTCTTTATTTCAAAGTATTGAATTTATCCTTTAGTAATTTCCAATAGTGAGAGCGATTTCGTTGAATCAAATATTAGTGGAGCTCATCCACCACTGGATTTTATACACTCTTTAAAAATATATTGTTTAACTTTCATTTAACTATTGAAAGCTTAATAAAATTAAATATATATATACATACATTTCCATATTGTAACATGGTAGATTGGCAATATTACTTTTATGTATATTTGCGGCGCATATAGCCGACAGAAGGGAGCATCTAACTACGGGCAAGACGGAAAGCAGACCACGTGAGTCAAATAGTTAAAACTATGCCCCAAAATCGTTGGCACACACGTGCGAATTTATAAAGCACGTATAATGTGCACTGATATAGCTAGCGAGCAGCTTGACTCGAGTAGCTGAGCTTGGGTCCGTTAAGGATCGTTTGTCTTTATCTTGTGGCGCGCGCAGCGTACAGCAAGAGAAACGAAGCCGAGCAGAGGCAAGAAGGAATACCATTATTCGGTCGCCGGCGTCCGGTAAAGAGCGAGCGACTTGCGATATTACGTAGTATTAATTTTGTGTGTACAAATATCGTGAGCTTGAGCGCGCGAGAATAGATAGATTCACTATTCTCTAAATTATTTTATTGTGCTTAAAATTGTTGCGAGTGCACGATTGCTAATTAAAATTATATAATTTATTTTTTTCTATTACGACGTGTGTGCCGGGCGATCGTGTGCGCGTTCTGTTGCATAATATTTTCCCTTCGTGCTTTTCTAATTCTTTCATTTTTTGTGTTTATTGCTCGTGTCCCTTTTAGCTTACGTTTTTGTAATATTTGCTTTTCGTCGTGCCAATAGTTATTTAATTAGAGCAAGCGACGTCGCGTACGCTATACGCGGCTGGCGTCCATTTTGAGCGAGCGTACGATTACTGTACAAATTTCTTAAATAAAGTTTCTCTTTTTTCTTGTTACTTAATAAATTACAGCTTATATATTTTTTTAAATTTAGTGCAGCCTCCTGATCTACAAGGTTGTCACAATATATATTTACATACATATACTTACTTTCAAATTATTCACTTTTATTTAGTCCTGGTGCAAGCCAGGACTAACAATAATTCTTAAAATTTTTTAAATTTGTAAAAATCATATTATAGACTTAAGAGGAGGTCACGTATATCTGTCCTTTTCTAATCAAAGAATTGAGTTTTTTACACAAACTAACAACTTTAGCAAAAAATGAAGAGAAAGCCGCATCTCGTAATAAAAAAAGCAATATTTTCTTTGATAAAAAAGAATTAATTTTATTGCTTCGTTTTCAAAAAAACCTTGAAAAACTTAAATCATAGAGGTTAGAGTGGACAATTTGGTTTTTCAAGGTTTTCTTGAGAACGAAGCAATAAAATTAATTCTTTCTAATCAAAGAAAATATTGCTTTTTTTGTTACGAGATGCGGCTTTCTCTCCATTTTTTGCTAAAGTTGTTAGTTTGTGTAAAAAACTCAATTCTTTGATTAGAAAAGGACAGAGATACGTGACCTCCTCTTAATAAATAAAAACAAAATCGAATTTCTGAAAAAAAACTTTTTGGAGATTAATTAATGATTTATGAATTATTGAATCAAGCAATAAAAAAATAAGTTTTTATAGTGTTTTAATAAGATTAGCTAAACATTTTAGAAAAATCTCAAAATAGCAAAATCAACAAAAAAATCAAATAAAAGTTTATCCTACTAATTTCTTCATAAAAACGAAACTAAATGAGATAGGGTAAAAAAACTTGTTGCAGCTCATTCTACAGTAAATTTCCTATAAAAAAAGCAATTAACCCAAATTCGATGGTGGGACCGGAAAAAAGGTGTTTTGTGCCCTTAATATTATATTAGAGTTATAAATATGTTAGATTTTATTTTCTTATTCATTATATTAATTTTTTGTATTGTGGTTTCATAATATTTGTTTGTAAACGATGTTTTTAGTATGGACCATTTCATCTTTAGCTTTTTTTGATTTTTCTGTTAATAATATTCTCAATTCTTTTTTATTAGTTATCCTTAAAAGTGTCACGTATAACTGCACATGACTGAAAATTGGTGTTGGTAAATACACTTCTATTTTTTTAATTTAATATTGAAAAAATGCCACAATCAAAAGGATTAATCCGAAATTGAACTTTTTCAAAACATATTTGTAAGTTTTCACGAATTGGAAATAGTTTATTAATGTAAATTTTTTGTCATTATTTAATCTATTACTATTTAACCCTTTCAGTCACAGGAGCCATTATAGTGGCACCCTTTCTCATTTTCTTTTTTTTATTGTTTAATTCGCACTTTAAGTTCAATCTTTATTCTTTTTGCATTTTCATATAAATGAGTGTTCATTTTATAAGTATCATATGATATATTTTGAATATATGATTGTAAATAAATCTAAAAAATTAATGTATGATAGAAAATACGTGTTTTTGCGAAAATAATTCGTGACCAAAAGGGTTAAACTATCATAGACATGAATTACATTTCGTAAATATTAGATACAAATCCAGTGACCAAAATGCTGATTTCCGGAGAAAAGTATTTGTAAGTAACCTTGATTTAATGGAACTGGATGAATATTTTCGGGCCTTTGTAAAAATATTGTTGATTGCATTAAAAAATTTGTATAATCATTCAAAATTTGATTGAATTTTCTAATTTGTTTATCATTTAACATACTCGATTGCCCAGTATTTCCATCTTCACCTTTTATAATTAATTTTTCTTCTTTAATTAAATTCATTCTATGAAAACAATAAATTTATGTGTACTTTTAAAGTGAAATTATTTAATATAAGAATTTCAAATACTTCTGAAGAACTATGAAAAATCCTAAAATAAAAATTTTTAATATTATTTATGTAGATAATTTAAAATTCTGATAGATAATCATTCTTAAAATTTTAATAAATTACCACTTATTAAATACATAAACATAAAAAAACATAAACATCATAAAAACAAAGTTCAATGTTCATCATTGAACATTGTTCATTTGAAGTTTTAAACTTAAGTTTTTCTGTTAGTTTGTTAATTTTTTTGTTCTTACATAAACATTTCTTCTAAAACCCAGTTTTCATGAAATTTAATATTTATAGAATCAATTTATGATAAAACATCTGACCAAAACCTTTTCTTCGCTGAAATTTCTTTTCGTTTCCAATCTATACGAACTTAATTTACCTTGCTGCTAACGTCGCTCGATTAAATTTTCATATATTATATTAATATGTATAAATTAGCCAATTTTAAAATTAAAAAAAATTGCCTTAATTTATAAATTTTTATATTGCAGTTCTGTTTGAAATTTAGTTTTTATATATTTGAAAAAAAAGGATTAATTAAAGTCCCAATCTGCATAAAAATTGTTTAAATGCAAATCATATTATTGTAACGTCCGGACTTTTAACTCCTTCTGTTACATAAGCGCTGTTGCTTAATTGATTGTTTATTTCGCGGGGAATTATTTTCCCAGGCAGAGCTGCGGTGAATTATTGGCAGCGTGCTTGTTCATATTGGGACTTAGTTATTTATATATTTTCTTTTTAAACTCCTAGTGTTAAGTGCGGCTCAAAGGCTGCTCTTAACTCTTCTTACTGGCGTCTCAAACTTTAGAGGACTCTCCAAAATCAGAGTGAGTTTGATTTTTAATGAATTTTTATTGTTAGTAAAAAGAAATAAGTAAAATAATAATAATAATAATAAAATAAAATGGAAATTAAAAGAATGTAAAATTTTGAAATAAAATTTATAAGTTAAAATTGTGGAAATGAAAATTGAAATAAAAATGATTATTAAAAAAAAATAATAAAAACAAATTCAATTTATGTTTTAATTTTCATATTTATTAAAAAAACTTCATCTTACTTTTCCAATATGAAGAGAGAGAGAGAGAAAGAGATGTTCTTGGATTGACTTGTGAAATTCCTTTGTAGAATAATTGTAGAATTCCTCTTTTGAATAACTTGGTAGAATAATTTGAACTCGTAAAATTTGTAGAACACTAGAATATTTGATGAATAAATTGGAACTTGTAAAATTTGTAGAACACTTTGTAAAATACTTGATGAATAAATTGAACTCGTAAAATTTGTAGATTATTTTGTAGAATACTTGATGAGTAAATTGCTTGGCGAGTGCCCAAGCAGGACTGACTGTCAGTACTCCGTTGGGGTATTTTGTACCATTAAAATTGGGCGGTTACTATTCACCCCCGTTTGGATAAATTTCGGTGTACCGGAATTTTCTCATTGGTTGATGAATTTTCGCAGAAGAGTTTTGCAAACTGTCACTTGGCTATGTTGACATAGATTTCTTCCCTCTCTCTTTCCAATGCATCTCTCTCTCTCTCTCTCTCTTTCGAAAATAAGCTACATATATTTTACATTTTACAATAAAATAATAATAAAAAGTTTGTTTTAATTTTTAATATTTCTTTGGTTAATATTTATTCGAGTATTCCAAGTAAACATGTATTTTGATCATGTGATAAAAGAAAAAGAAAATAAAAAAAAATAGATATTAAAAAGAAATATTAATAATTAATTACGTTTGTTAAAGAGTAAATGAAATAGAAATAAACGCAACAAGTATATAAAATCAAATGAAATGTTAAAGTCTTTATTCATAAAATTATTTGATTCCTGTGTAAAAAATTACGGTTTAGTAAAATAAACAAATTATATTGACAATTATTCGAAATCAAAGTTAAAGAAAATTTTTATGTTATTAAATAAAATTTATACAATAAGTAATTTTATTCGTGTATATAATTGTTATAATTGTCTATTTATATAACGGTTTTTATATTTGCCTAAAAGTTTGTTGATACAAAGTATTTTAATTAACAAAGGAAATTTCAGTATGTATGCTTATAGTTGCTAATATTGTTTATATATATATATACAGAAATTATAATGTCGTAGTTCAGGATGTACGTTAAAGAAAAATGACTTGCGAATGTTAAAATGCAATATTTAACTATTAGGCTGTTCATGTTCAATTCATTCATTAAAGTTGTTTATTAACAAATGAGAAATTCACAAAAATACACATAACTTATATTTATTATTAATTATTATATATTTATATTTTTATGTATATGTATGTATATTTTAGTATCAAGTTTGTTTCTCAGCTTGGCATGGGTCATAAAGACTGTCGCCAATTTTTATTATGTCTGAGGGTTTTTCCGAATTTGAGTATGGAATCTGTTCCTTAATGAGTGACGGTAAAATTTTTCAGGTGGTGTTGTACCGAAACGGCTGTATGAGTCCTGTAATATATTTCGGGTTTAACTAACGAAAAGGTCTCGTACAATCGTTTTGGTCGTATCGGACTATAGGTACACTAACTTAATCTTAAAAATACATAGGAATAAATATAACTATTTTAAAATGTGTGAGAAAATGTCTCGAAAATAAATTCATAAATTTTTTCTAAATTGATGAAAAAATATGATAGGAAATCCATTCTTTTTAATCATGTGTTTCAGACAGAGGGATGGAGATGAAAAACAGAGACGTAGGAACGGAGTAGTAGAGACGAAGACACAGAGACGGAGACGAAGGGACAGAGAGAAGAAGACAGAGAAACGGAAACAAAGACACATAGACGGAAAGATGAAAACGGAGAGACCGAAACGAAGAGACATAGACAGAGGGACGGAGAGACAGAAACAGAGAAACAAAGACGAAAAAAAGTCATAGGAACGAAGACAGAGAGACATAGACGGAGAGACAGAGACGGAGAGGCAGAGACCGAAAGGCAGAGACGGAGAGACATAGACATAGGGACGGAGATAGAGAGACGGAGACGAAGAAACGGAGATGGAGAAACGGAGATGGAGAAACGGAGATAGAGAGACGGAGAGAAAGAAACAGAGACAGAAAGACGGATGGACGGAGATGGAGATGGAGAGGAAAGTGTTCTGTATGTGTATATGCATATGCGTATATGTTTATGTGTTTATGTGATACGTATATCTGAAAATGTACATAGGAATATATATATATATATATATATATATATATATATATGGGGCATTCTTTGTGAATCGGTACCCCCTCCCCTTCTCTAAAATTGTAGTGGACTAAAAAATTTGTATGACGGCTTCAAATCTTCCTTTCATCATCTAGTTTCAGATGCACAGTGGCGTTTTAGAAAATTAAATAAGGTGGCTCTAATATGGTGGCAAACACTTGGGAAGTTTGTAAAAATTTTTGAAATTTCATGATAACTTGCTCAGTTTTGAATTTCTCGAATTTCAGAAATTTTTTTATGGGCATGAGGATCGTAAGCGGCGATCTCAAGAATGTGAGAGCTTATTGTTTCAAGATCCGTTTCCAGCCAAAATAATAGCCAAGGAATTCCGAATAAGGATTGCAAAAAATAACCTTCAAAAAGTGGTCTGACCTTGACTATAATACTATATTTCTATGTAAAATTTTGTGCTTCATTCATTTTTAGTGAGAAAAAAACGAAAAATTACAAACTGAGCGAGTTCTTATGAAATTTCGAAAAATTTTTACGCACTTCCCAAATTTTGGCCACCATATAGAAGCCACTATAATGAATTTTCAAAAACGCCACTCTGCATCTGAAACAAGATGATAAAAGCAAGATTTTAAGCCATCATACAATTTTTGTATTCCACTACAATTTTGGAGAAGGGGGGGGGTACCGATTCACAAAGAATGCCCCATATATATATATATATTAGTTATATATGTAACTTGGGAGTACGAAGGATGAATACAGGCGAGACTGAAGTGCTTGAGTAGCAGTCGGTTGAGGGCGGGCGAAGCGCACCCAAGACTGACTGCTGCTCAAGCAACAAGTACTTTAGTTGAGCCTGGATTCAGAATCCTTCGTACTCCCAAGTTACGTAGATAAGTTTATGTCCTTGTAGGCCGAAAAATATTAATATGAGGAACATTAAAAATGATTTTTCAAAATTAATGATATACATTTTATTAAAAATAGGTAAATAATGTCATTATGTACTTATTTTTTTTTACTTATTGACTATTCAACTTTGAAAATTTGTTCAAACAAAACATTCTTTAAAGTTAAGATTTTATATGAATTTGTATGAGCATTAACATATCTAACAACATTCTTTTGTTTGCAGTAACCTACGAATCGATGTCACTCGCGTCATATACGTATATATATATATATATATATATGTATATATATATATATATATATAATAAATATATATATGTATATATCGTCCATTCTCTGTCAAATCAAAGAACGAAAAATTTTTTTTGCTGAGAATTGGTAAAATGGTTCTTTTCCATATTATGGACCGCTCAGAATTTCTTTAGATCTCTTCAGTACATATTTTTAAAACTACAAAGCTTTAAAGTTGGGCTAAAACAATATTTTTGACATTTTTGACTAATTTTAGGCTTGAATTACTCAGTTGGGTTGCGTTTTAGGAATATGTTACTTAGAAACTTTTTTGTTCAGAATATTCTAAATTTTAAGAAAAAAGAAATTCATAAATGCTTATGTAGCCATTCGCTGAGCTAAAGTCATTTAAAACATTGAAATGACACTTTTCAAGGTTGAAACCTTGAAAAGTGATCCCATGTCCAAAAAACTCATATGGCCTGAAAATTTTTGAGTGGACGTCCTGATCGGTCCCTTGGAAAAAATAGAAATGTAATTAAAAATAATACAAAATGTGATTTTTAGCTAAATTTCTTTAGTTTTAAAGTTGAAATTATTTCAAAATAATCTGCAAAATAATACTACATAAGTTGTATTAAAATTAGTTGATCTACTTTTCTCTTTATAAAATTGATCACTTATTTTTAGAATTATCAAAAGCTATGTTACTGTGAAGTAGGATAAAAGTTGAAAATAAATTAATGGAATTTATGTGTCTATTTATCAGATCATTGTATCAATGATAAGTTAAAAAAATCTTATTATTGTTTAAGAAAGTGGATTTTTTTCGTTTTTAGTATACATTTATCGTAATTAAAGTAAAAATAATTTTGAAGATTGTTATGGATGGACGTAGAAGTGATGAATATATTTTTTGGGGATTTCGACTTGTACGAGCTCTAAAAATATGGTATATCAATACATCCAAAACCGAAATGAGTTTAGTCGTATATCACTGACAATGAGAATAAATTAAGAGAAAGTCACGTATCTCTGTCCTTTTCTAATCAAAGAATTGAGTTTTTTACAGAAACTAATAACTTTAGCAAAAAATGAAGAGAAAGCCGCATCTTGTATCAAAAAAAGGAATATTTTCTTGGTAAGAAAAAATTAATTTCATTGCTTCATTTTCAAGAAAACCTTGAAAAACTTAAATCATAGAGGTTAGGGTGGACAATTTGGTTTTTCAAGGTTTTCTTGAGAACGAAGCAATGAAATTAATTTTTTCTTATCAAAGAAAATATTCCTTTTTTTGATACAAGATGCGGCTTTCTCTTCATTTTTTAATAAACTTATTAGTTTTTGTAAAAAAATCATTTCTTTGATTAGAAAAGGACAGAGATACGTGACCTCTTAATTTAAAATTAATATATACCAATGTCTATGATATGTTAATTTTAATTATTTGTTCAAATGGCTTCAAAGTTTTTATACATGATTGCATTCAATTATTGCTGTCACATGATTGGATAAAATCAAATTAAAATGAAAATAAATTTTCATAAAATAAGAATATCATTTATTAATCTAGATATAATAAGCTCCATTAAAAAATACAGCAAGAATCAGAATCAATCATTTTCTAGAACTGAACTTGAGAATATAGATCAATAGGTACTTTAATTTCTACAATTCTCAAGAAATGAAATTCTAGTCAGTGTCTATCATCCGCTAAGTCTATAAAAGAATATGATCATCTGCCTGTTATTCACATTTATATTGAATCACACTATTTATAATCCACAATGCATGAAATATTTCTAAAAAACATTTCATGAAATATTTTTAAGAAATGTTTCAATAATGTTTCTACAACATTTCAGAAACGTTTCAGAAATATATTTGAGGAATATTTCATAAAATATTACATCAATGTTACGTAAATATTTAAGTAAAACATTTTAATAACATAACATGAATCATTTCATGGAACATTTAGGAAACATTTTAAAAACATTTCATGAAATATTTCTTAGAAATATTTTTGAAATATTTAATCTAATATTTGACGTAATGTTTACAAAATGTTAAGAAAATGATACATGAAATACTTTAAAATTGATATTAAAATATTTCATGAAATGATTCGAAAACAAATCATAAACATTTCACGTAATGTTTTTTTGTAACATTTCACGAATATTTCAAGAAATATTTCTTAAAATATTTCTGTAATATTTCAGAAATATTTCTTGTTATGTTTCTAAAAATTTCAAAAATAATTCAGGTTACTTTAAAAAACCATTCGAAAACATTTCACAAAATATATATTAGAAATATTTTCAAAATATTTCATGTAATGTTTACAAAATGTTGAGAATTTGATACATGAAATATTTTAAAATCGATATTTAAATATTTCATGTAATGTTTCGAAAACGAATCATAAACATTTCACGGAATGTATTTTTGTAACATTTCACATATATTTCAAAAAATATTTCCTAAAATATTTCAGAAATATTTCTTGTTATGTTTCTAAAAATTTTTAAAATGATTCAGGTTACATTTAAGAAATATTTCAAAAACATTTCATAAAATATTTCATGTAATATTTCATGTAATAATCACAAAATGTTGAGAATTTGATAGATAAAATATTTTAAAATCGATATTAAAATACTTCACGAAATGTTTCGAAAACGGATAATAAACATTTCGCTGAAAGTTTTGTAACAATTCACAAATATTCTTAGAAATTTTTCTGAAAATGTTTCTGTAATATTTCAGAAATATTTCTTGTTATGTTTCAAAAAATTTCAAAAATATTTCATGTTACCTTTAGGAAAGTCTCACTATTATTAATAAGCTACTTAGCAGTAATAATATTACTGCAAGGATCACGGAAAAATAAGGGTATATCTTTCTATATTATAAAAGATTTTCGCCGCTGCTGCTATTAATCTCTCAAAATTCTTCCTTAACTCCTCCTTTTTTACTGATAAATTTAGCTAATTTATATTAATTTTAGCTAAAATTTTAATTTTTCAGCTAAGTTTAGCTAATTTACTGTGAATTTTGGCTAAAATTTTAATTTTTTACTTAAAATCTGATAAATCAGGTCAATTTCATTTTAATTATTATAAGATTTTTTTTTATTTAATTTTAGCTGATTTAATGAGAATTTTAGCTAAAAATTAAATTTTTTAGCTAAGTTTAGCTAATTAATTGTAAATTTTATTTAAAATTTTAATTTTTTCACTCAAAATCTGATAAATCAGGTCAATTTGATTTAAATTATCATAAGATTTATTTTTCTTTTTATATTATAAAAGATTTTAAAAAGAAAATATTTGTTTATGCTAGATAAATTAAATAAGAATTGAGCCTTTAGAAGTTAGGAGGTGATTCTCGGAGCATAATGCGAAAGAAAGATCAGTTGGAGATGGTGACCATAACAGCGTCTAATATGTGCTGTATAAATAAATATTTATTTTATATGTTATATTATATATTATGTGTATATTATTAATTATTGAAATATAAAAAATATATAAATGTATATAAGTATATGAATGTAAAATTATTACAAGGGATTATATGCATTATAAAATCTACATATTAAATTCAAAAGGGGGGTTGGCGAGCGAAGCGAGCAGGGGGGTATATATTATAAAAAGATTTCGCCGCCGTCGCTGTCGCTGCTGCTGTGTATAAGAATTCGATTTGTCCTTGGTTAGCTAGAATTTAGCTAGAATCTAGCTAAAATTAAACTTAAAGTTAGCTGAAAATTAGCTAAAAGTTACCTAAAAGTTAACTAAATATTAGCTAAATTATATTAATTTTAAGCGATTTCAGGTAAATTTTGGTTTGATTTCAGCTGAATTTCAGTTGCATTTTAGATATATTTATATTATATTCTTTCTATGCTATTGAAAGTATATCGCCGCTGTCGTCGCTGTCATCGTCAGAAATGTGCCCCTCATTTTTGGACTTACATTACAGCGTTAAATTAAGACTCTTTTTACTACTAGACTGACATTTGATAAAACGTTTATAAATCAATCACTGACTTTATACTTTATTTAATATTATAATAAAACATATACACGTAGCCCTCATAACACACAACATTTAATTATTAATTCTGTCCTGGTATAAAGCTAGGACTTCACAGATGATTAGATTCATTAAAAGATCATTGAAGATTTACCTCAAGAAAACTTTTAAATAATTAATATTGTTTAATATTTTAAATGAAAATTATTTTAAAAATTGCAAATTCTTGAATATTTTTTTAGAGTTATAAAAGCAAGATGGGGGTTGGCGCGCTTGCCCCCTAGTATATATGAAAAAGAATACACAAGCACTTTTACTGAAATTGAACAGTTAGAGAAAATATCGAATGATTTATTTAGGTATTTTTACAGCTATAAAAATGCACTTGTATAACTGGCGCCAGTCGCGTACAGCGTACGCGACGCCGCCTTAAGAAAACTCTCGCACAAAAAATGAAACAACCAAAAGAAGACAAATATATAAGTCTCAAAAAAAAGAAAAGCTGAAATGGGCAAGCTACACGGAGAATTTGATACACTACTTTCACGCAGGTGGTCGCACTAAATACACACCGCACATTTACTATTAGATTTTAAGCTAGTTAAAAAAAATACAAGCACTCCCCGACAGAATGGTCATTATGAAAAATTTGGCTATGGTTAAGGAACCACCCACAGTTATATCTACGTAGGATATAAAAATCATGAATCTAATTTTACAGTCGCACGTAGCTAATTAGATCAGAACAAGATGTCCATGCTCGACGTTGACGACAGAAGGAATGACGCCATGGCGTTTGCTTCGTCTTTACTCAGCTTCGTCTCTCTTGTTGTACGCTGCGCGCGCCGCCAAAGAGAGACAAACGATCCTCAACGGACCGAAGCTCAGCTACTCGAGTCAAGCTGATATGCTACGTACTTTGGCTCTATGCTTTATTTGATAGATGCGTGCGTGTATGCTGTGCGAGCTATGGTTGTGCTTTACTTTACTCGCGTTGTCTCCTCTCCGTTGCTTTAGTTTCTTCTTCCTTATGTCGTTATTTCTATATGTATAAACACAGGCGGTAGCGTGCGTTAATACAATGTTTAATATAAATTTCGAAAATATAGTAACAGGGTCAATTTGCGATGTTACAATTTCATATAATGTTTGCAGAATGTTAAGGATATGATACATGAAATATTTTAAAATCGATATCGAAATATTTCAAGAAATGTTTTTTTGTAACATTTCACAAATATTTCGAAAAATATTTCTTAAGATATTTCTGTAATATTTCATAAATATTGCTTGTTATGTTTCTTAAAATTTTTAAAATAATTCATGTTACGTTTAGAGAACATTTCAAAAACATTTGATAAAATATTTCTAAGAAATATTGAGAAAATGATACATGAATTATTTTAAAAGAGATATTAAAATATTTCATGAAATGTTTCGAACACAAATCACAAGCATTTCATGGAATGTTTATTCATAACATTTCACAAATATTTAAAAAAATTGTAACATGTCAGATTGGCCATATTACTTGTCTGTATATTTGTAGCGCATATAGACGACAGAAGGGAGCATCCAACTACTGGCAAGACGGAAAGCAGACCAAGCGAGTCAAATAATTAAAACTATAAGCCCAAGATCGTTGGCACACACGCGCGAATATCTAAAGTATGTTTACTGTGCACTTATATAGATAGCAAGCAGCTTGACTCGAGTAGCTGAGCTTGGGTCCGTTAAGGATCGTTTGTCTCTCTCTTGCAGCGCGCGCAGCGTATAGCACGAGAGGTGAAGCTGTGCAGAGGCAAGAAGGAAGCGCCATTGCGTATTCCTTCTGTCACCAGTGTGTAGTAAAGAGCGTTTCGACTTGCGATATTGCGTATTATTTTTTGTGTGTTACGAATCTCGTGAGCTTGAGTGAGCGAAACTAGATAGATTCACTATTCTATGATTTATTTTATTGTGCTTGAAAAAGCCTCGTGTTGTTGGAAGTGCGCGATTGCTAAGTAAAAGAATATAATTTCTTTCTTTCTTTTGCGACGTGTGTGTCGGACGATTGCGTGTGCGTTCTATTGCGTATTTTCCCTTCGTGCCATTCCAACTCTTATTTTGTGTGCTCGTGCCCTTTTAGCGTGTGTTTTTCTTACTATCTGCTATTCGTCGTACCGATAGTTACTTAACTAATGCAAGCGGCGTCGCGTACGCTATACGCGGCTGGCGTCCAACTTAATGGCGCGTGCGATTACTGTACAAATTTCTGAAATAAAGCTTCTCTTTTTTTGTTAATTTATTACAGTTTATATATTTTTATAAATCAGTGAAACCTCCGGATCCCCAAGGTTGACACAAAATATTTCTTAAAAGATTTCTGTAATATTTCAGAAATATTTCTTGTTGTCATTCTAAAATTTCCGAAATTAATTCAGGTTACGTTTAGGAAACATTTCAAGAACATTTCATTAAAAATTTTTTATAAATATTAACAAAACATTTCATGTAACATTTTATGTACTGTTTACAAAATGTTAAGGAAATGATACATAAGATATTTTAAAATCGATATTAAAATGTTTCATGAAATGTTTCGAAAACTAATCATAAACATTTCACAAATATTGCAAGAAACATAACTTAAAATATTTCATTAATATTGCAGAATAATTTCTTGTTATGATTAAAAAAATTTCAAAAAGAATTCATCTTACGTTTAGAAAACATTCAAAAACATTTCATGAAATATTACTTAGAAATATTATTTAAACATTCTATGTAATATTTCATGTAATCTTCACAAAATATTTAGAAAATGATACATAAAAGATTTTAAAATCAATATTAAAATATTTCATGAAATGTTTCGAAAACGAATAATAAACATTTTACGAAATTTTTTTTTTTGTAACATTTAACAAATGTTTAAAAAAAATTTTTTTTTAATATTTTTATAATATTTTAGAAATATTTCTTGTTGTTTTTAAAAATTTTTTAAATATTTCAGGTTACGTTTAAGAAACATTTCAAAAACATTTCATAAAATATTTCTCATAAATATTTTTAGAATTTTTTATGTAATATTTTTAGAATATTTTATGTAATATTTTTAGAATATTTTATGTAATATTTCATAAAATGTTTTGAAAACGAATAATAAACATTCCACGAAATGTATTTTGTAACGATTCAAAAATATTCTTAGAAATATTTCTTAAAATATTTTCGTAATATTCTTTGAAATATTTCTTAAAATATTTTTGTAATATTTCAGAAATATTTTTTGTTATGTTACAAAAGATTTAAAAAATTATTCATGATACCTTTAGGAAACATTGCAAAAACATTTTATGAAATATTTCTTAGAAATATTTTGGAAATATTTTATGTAATGTTTACAAAATGTTAAGAAAATGATACATGAAATATTTTGATATTGATATTAAAATAATTCATGGAATGTTTTGAAAACGAATCATAAACATTTCACGGAATGTTTTTTTTGTAACATTTCACAAATATCCTAAGAAATATTTCTGGAAATATTGTTATAAAATTTCAGAAATATTTCTTCTTACGTTTAAGAAACATTTTAAAAACATTTCATCAAATATTTTTTAGAAATATTGAGGAAATTATACATGAAATATTTTAAAATAGATATTAAAATGTTTCATGAAATGTTTCGAATACAAATCATAAACATTTCACGAAATGTTTTTTTGAAACATTTTACAAATATCGCAAGAAACATTTTTAAAAATATTTCTGTTATATTTAAGAAATATTTCTTGTTATGTTTCAAAAAATTTCAAAAATAATTCATGTTACGCTGAGAAAACATTTCAAAAATATTTCATGAAATATTACTTAGAAATATTAATGAAACACTCCATGTAATATTTTATGTTACGTTTACAAAATGTTTGTGGAATAATACATAAAATATTTTAAAATTATTGCTGTTATATTAAGGTAAGGAATTAGCACTTTATTTTCTTATGTGAATATCTTTTGCATGTACACATATACACAAACCTAGATACACATACACACATACGCACAAATATATACATACATACATACATGCACATACAACCACATATAAACATATCCATACACATACACCTACTCATATACACATACACGCATGCGCAACGTCCGTCTCTTATTCTCCGTCACCGTTTCTCTGTCTCTGTCTGTCTGTCTCAGTCACTCCGTCCCGCTGTCTCCGTCTCTCCGCCTCTGTCCCTCCATCTCTATTTCTCTGTCTCTGTCTGTCTCCCTCAGCCTCTCCGTCCCTCGTTTCCGTCCCTGCGTCTGTTCGTCACCGTCTCTCCGTCTCTCTATCTCCGTCTCTCCGTCTCTCTATCTCCGTTTCTCCGTCTCCGTCTTTCGGTCACCATCTCTCCTTCTCTCTATTACTGTCTTCGTCTTCGTCCCTCCGTCTTCTTTTTTTCGTCTCTGTCTCTCCGACTCCGTCTTTTCGTCTCTGTCTCTCCATCTTCGTCTTTCCGTCACCGTCTCTCCTTCTCTCCATCACTGTCTTCGTCTTCGTCTCTTCGTCTCCTTTTTTTCGTCTCTCCGTCTCTTCGTCACCGTCTCTCTGTCTCTCCATCACCGTCTCTGTCTCCGTTTCTCCGTCTTCGTCTTCGTCTCTCCGTCTCCGTCTTTTTGTCTCTGTCTCCGTCTCTTTGTCTCCGTCTCTCCGTCTTCGTCTTTCCGTCACCGTCTCTCCTTCTCTCCATCACTTTCTCTCTCTCTCTCTCTCTCTCTTTGTGAGTATATCAACGTGTGTTCTGTTTAGCTCTTATTGTTTTTTGGCCTTATACTCTGCTTCTGCTGCCTTCGGGCGTCTTGTTTCAGGTAACTGCAAGCGCATTTTGCAGAGCACCGATTGACCTAATAGACTAAATTTTTGGTGAGCTTTGCAACTATAAAACATTTAAAATTATCTGGCGGTGCCGAAATTTTGAGGTTAGGAACATTCACCAATTTTGAGGTTGGTTTCAACAAATCTTCAGCTAGTAACTGCCTCTAAAACCAGGTGCGCTGTAAACCATTACCATAGGAGCGCTGTTCTCTACATCATCGACTGTTGCTGTACTTTAACGCTACTTAATAATACTCCTACTACGTAATAATACTCTCGCTTGTTGCGAAAAACGCAAAACCTCAAGAATTATCTCTACAAGTGGTGCTTCGGGTGTGGTTTCCCCTAATAAATTACTTTCTGCCTCCTCAGGTCCATTAAAAGATTCCTTGCCCAATCAGGGCTCTCAAAAAAGGGGTGCGGTCTTCCCGCTCCACCCACTTGAACCGTTACTAAGGCGACGCTGTCGTTCAGAGTCAAGCTCCTCCCAATCTTCTATTGACAGTAGTACACCGGTGGGCGTTACGCCTAAACTTGTTGCTTCCTCTAGCCCTCACTTATTGGCTGCTGATCCCAGTGCTACTACATCAAGTCTTCTTACGATTTCTCAACCAAGGCCCGTTAACATGTCGGACAGTGAGTGGCTTGCTAATTTTAAGTCGGACAATGACTTAAAATTTGCGGCTCAGATGGAGAAAACGGACAATGATATTCGTGAGATTAAGCAATCTCTATCGGATGTTGAAAAGCGTCAAGACTTGCTTTCTGATCGGCTTGATGAGCACATTGCTTCCTGTTCTGCAACAACTTCTGCACCTGTAGACCCGTTATTGTCTGACACCTACGAAATTTTGTTCACAGGTATATCAACAGTTCTAACAAAAAGTGATAATGATATTATCAAAATTATTTTGAGAGCCATTGGGTCGGAGCAGGCCTGTTTGATGCTCATAGATTCTCGTGAATGGCTCTCCGCTGTTCCCATGGAAACGGATGAGCCTGAATCTTCTCAAAAGGCTAATTTTCGAGCTATCGTTGGGCGCTTCACATCCGATGCGATCAGAGATACTATAGCATTAAACTCTGTGAAACTGAGAGATTTCACAGTTTCTAAACTTTTTAGTATAAAAGGTTCTACCAAGATCTTTGCTCGTCCTATTTGGCCTAAATCGGTCTTTGAGTTGTTAGTCAAGGCGAACGCAGTCTATAAGGAGTTAAACTATTTGCGTCCTATTGTTCGTAACTTAAGGGTTTGCATGCGTCCCCATAAGGAGGCTGAGCTGATTCCAATTTTGGATGAGGCTCAACTGTCAAAACTTAAACCAAATAAAAACAAAAAATAGGGATTGCTAGGCTCTTATGTGTTTAAAATCCTCCTTTTATTTCATCAAATAGTCTTGATAATTTTATCTCTCAAAATTCACTCTGTAACAAAACAATTTCAAACTCTTCTGCTATTTCTGTGCCAAAAAACGGTGCAGAATTTTTTCAAAATATTCATATTTCTCATGTCAACGTAAATCGGCTCAAAACTCATTCCTCTCTCATTGAGCATCAAATTACTTCAAATCGACCGGATATTTTAACTGTTACTGAGACATTCTTAACCGAGTATGATGATTCTTCTATTATCTCTATTGATCATTACAATTTCTTTAGGTTAGATAGAGTGGGTAAAGTTGGCGGTGGAGTTGGTTTTTATGTACGTGATTTTTTCAAAGTCAACATGCTTCTTCAATGAAATGCCGTTTTTGACAACACAGCCGAGTATATCATAGCAGAAATTTCTCTGGGTGCTGAAAAACTCATTTTTGCGGTTGTGTATTTAAGGCCAAAGGGTCTATTTCCTGATGATTTCTTCAACTCAATATCTGAGTTATTACCAACTTACAAAAACATTGTCATTACTGGAGATTTCAATATTAATCTGCTGGCTACAAATTTTAGTGCTGACTCTTTTCGTTCAACGATTGACTCGCTTGCCCTTTACGTAGTACCTTCTGAACCTACACACCATACTCTTACGATTGAACATATTTCTCATACTTGGATTGATCTCTTCATCTTAAATGATGAAAATTCTCTGGCTTCGTACAGCAAAACATCATCTTCTTTCATTGCAGGGCATGATTTGATTGCCATCACTTTCAAGGCTTTCAAAGTAGGTAGACAAAGAGAGTTCTGGCTACCCCCACTCCTCCGCCATCAGCTCACCTGTGCAGGTGCAAAAAATAATGACCAGTCGCGCGATATAAGAAATTCACTCCGCGCCTGCGCGCCATGTTAGCGCTCATTGGCGCGCGAGCTCCGGCGCAGCGTCGATAAGCGAATCACCGCGATCCGCGCCGCGTCGATAAGCGAATCACCGCGACCCGCGCCGCGTAGATAGGCGAATCACCGCCCGCGTGGATAAGCGAGTTCCCACGATCCGCGTTGATAAGCGAATTCCCCCGCGGCCCGCGCCCGCCCGCCCACCACCGCTGATGAGAGTAAATGTTAAATCTTTAAAAATTTTAACATGATTATTGAAGAGAGTCTTATTTTATATTATTGGGTATAAACTCATTTTAAACGAGTAAAAGAAGGATAGAAAAAACTATAACGTAGATCATGCATTATATATATATATATATATATATATATATATATATATATATATATTTTCTCTATACATATGTTTCTTCTATAAGAGCCTAAAGATGATAAGGGGATAGAAAGAAAGTTACTTGCTTATGAAGGCGAGAAAGAGATAGAGAGAAAGTCAGTGGCTTTACGAAGGCAAGAAAGAGACAGAGAGAAAATCAGTTGCTTTACGATAAGCGTTCGAATTCTTAGAATCGTTCCAACTATTTTAATTCTAAATTCTCTTTTACACACTATTCGTTACATATAGAAATTAATTTTTGTTGTATGATAATGAAGTTTACTATTAAATCTAGAATATTTTTAGAGTTTAAATAAAATAGGATGATAAGGAAAAAACATTGTAGTTTACACTTGCCCATAATGAAATGTACGAATAATTTATAATAATAATAATAATATTTTAGAGTAAGACATAGAAGATGAGAACATTGTAGCTCACATACTGAAATGTATAGAGTTGGGAGTGGAGGAGGGAGGTCAAGGACAAGATTGTTTGGGTCCCTAAAACGAAACTTCGTCTTATCTCTGTATGACGTCACTAGCATTACACTTTGTCGCACGCATGTGCTCTTATAAGTATAAGCATTACAGATCAACTGTATAGCTAAAATGCAGTTTCTTCTTATCTCAGTATGACGTAACACTGGAAAGTACATACATTACAGTTTCTATGCAGCTTCGTCTTATCTCTGGCATCACAGTGCTGGGTATCGAATATGTTATTATAAAAGCTGATTTTGAGACCAGTGAAATGAAATATTTTAATACGAAAACCAAGACAATTCTAAAGACAACAGATTTGAAAGAATGGTTTTTAATAATGTACAAGAACCTGTACAAAGAGATATTGAAAAATTCCAACAAAAAGAATCAGGATGGTCATTACGTGCTATTATTAAAAACCATTCTTTCAAATCTGTTGTCTTTAGAATTGTCTTGGTTTTCGTATTAAAATATTTCATTTCACTGGTCTCAAAATCAGCTTTTATAATAACATATTCGATACCCAGCACTGTGATGCCAGAGATAAGACGAAGCTGCATAGAAACTGTAATGTATGTACTTTCCAGTGTTACGTCATACTGAGATAAGAAGAAACTGCATTTTAGCTATACAGTTGATCTGTAATGCTTATACTTATAAGAGCACACGCGTGCGACAAAGTGTAATGCTAGTGACGTCATACAGAGATAAGACGAAGTTTCGTTTTAGGGACCCAAACAATCTTGTCCTTGACCTCCCTCCTCCACTCCCAACTCTATACATTTCAGTATGTGAGCTACAATGTTCTCATCTTCTATGTCTTACTCTAAAATATTATTATTATTATTATAAATTATTCGTACATTTCATTATGGGCAAGTGTAAACTACAATGTTTTTTCCTTATCATCCTATTTTATTTAAACTCTAAAAATATTCTAGATTTAATAGTAAACTTCATTATTATACAACAAAAATTAATTTCTATATGTAACGAATAGTGTGTAAAAGAGAATTTAGAATTAAAATAGTTGGAACGATTCTAAGAATTCGAACGCTTATCGTAAAGCAACTGATTTTCTCTCTCTCTTCTTTCTTGCCTTCGTAAAGCCACTGACTTTCTCTCTATCTCTTTCTCGCCTTCATAAGCTAGTAACTTTCTTTCTATCCCCTTATCATCTTTAGGCTCTTATAGAAGAAACATATGTATAGAGAAAATATATATATATATATATATATATATATATATATAATGCATGATCTACGTTATAGTTTTTTCTATCCTTCTTTTACTCGTTTAAAATGAGTTTATACCCAATAATATAAAATAAGACTCTCTTCAATAATCATGTTAAAATTTTTAAAGATTTAACATTTACTCTCATCAGCGGTGGCGGGCGGGCGGGCGCGGGCCGCGGGGGAATTCGCTTATCAACGCGGATCGTGGGAACTCGCTTATCCACGCGGGCGGTGATTCGCCTATCTACGCGGCGCGGGTCGCGGTGATTCGCTTATCGACGCGGCGCGGATCGCGGTGATTCGCTTATCGACGCTGCGCCGGAGCACGCGCGCCAATGAGCGCTAACATGGCGCGCAGGCGCGGAGTGAATTTCTTATATCGCGCGACTGGTCATTATTTTTTGCACCTGCACAGGTGAGCTGATGGCGGAGGAGTGGGGGTAGCCAGAACTCTCTTTGTCTACCTACTTTTCAAGCCTCAAGCTGCAGCGAAAATAATTAATTCTCGTAATTTTACTAACATAAACTTACAAACTCTAAACAGTATGATTTTATCTTCTCTTTCAAACTATTCACATGAGAGCCATGTGGAATCATTGGGCACTGCCTCTTCTTCTGTTGATATGTTAGTTTATAAGTTGTCTTCCGTTCTTGTTTCGTCCTTCGATAATTGTGCACCAATTGAATCACATAAATTAGACATTAAGAAAAAACCATGGGTCACTTCCGACATCAGATTTAAGATGAAGGAACGTGATAGAGCATATCGTTATGCTGTTCGATCCGGCTCTGCTCAGGCTGTTTTAACGGCATGTCGGAGCTGCAGCAATCGAGTTTTGCTTTTTTTATTTTATCAATATCTTTTTAAATTCTTAAATTAAACAAATATAATGACTTGTCCGCACTAAAGCTATATTTATACAACAATTTTTGTTAAAATAAAAAATCATTTGGACTTGTTATTTTTTTATGAGCTTGGATTGGAAATTAGATATCAAACTCGACAAACCTAACCTTAAAATACGACATATTGAAAGTTTTTATTATAACTTTGTATGTATAATATTTTGGTGGATTTCTTGAGTTGTCCGCACTAGAGTTTAATCTCACAAACTTTTTCTTTGTAGCAAAGAAACTCAATTAAACGCATCGTTTATTCATAAGTTATGATTGGAAATATTATTAGAAGGCGAACAGCTTCGTCATGATCTTAAGATATAGGAAGCTCAGAGGTGAAATCTCAAATGCGCTTGATTCTGCAAAGAACAATTTTATAGCTGATCGTCTGAATAGTGTAGGTAACTCTTCAAACCGCTGGAACATTCTACATAAAATTGGTCTGGCTACAAGGATACTGCCTTCACCGCTTCAGTATTTCTTCTCGGGTGTTCTTCTCTCTCATTACACATCGATTTCTTCGGGCACTTCAGCTCTGTCCGAGGGTGAGTTGAAAGAAGTGCTTGCTGTGCCACTACGTAGTGACTTGCCTATCTTTAATTTTACTCCAGTTGAATGTCCTCTGGTTGAGTCTCTTGTTCGCCTGGGTACCTCTAAGACTTTTGGTCCTGATGGTATTATGGCCCAGATGCTTAAATTGACGAGTCAATCCACTGTTGACCTCATCACTTCTATCATAAAGTGCTCGCTCGCATCTGCAGTTTTCCCGACTGACTGGAAGAGGGCTTTTTTGTTACCATTGGCAAAGACGAATAAGATTGATTCACCTTCACAAACTCGGCCCATTGCCAAACTTTCTGAAGTTTCCAAAATCCTAGTAAGAGTAGTACATTCTCAGTTTAGCTCCTTTATTGAATCAAACTCTTTGTTCGATAGTTTACAGACTGGTTTTCGTAAATCTAATTGTACTCAGACTGCGCTTTTGAAGCTTCTTGAAGATGCTCGCCTGGCTATTGATAAAAGAATGATTACTACTTTATTGCTCTTCGATTTTTCCAAGACTTTCGACACAGCGTCACACATTCGCCTACTGTTGAAACTTCGTCGTTTCAATTGCTCTGATGCTGTTATAAGATGGTTTGCGTCGTATCTCAGCAATAGAACTTATACTATTTCGGATTTGGAGGGTAATGTTGGTGACTGGGTCACCTGCACAGCAGGTGTTCCTCAGGGCAGCGTTTTGGGTCCGCTGCTTTTTTCTGTTTTTATCAATGATTTATCATCAGTTTTAACTAGATCGCCTCATATCCTGTTTGCTGATGACTTGCAGGTATATCACTCATTTTTGCCCGCAAATCTGAATGATGAGATCGACTTTTTGAACCATGAGGTTGCTGCTGTTGTAAAGTGGGCTGTTGATAATGGTCTTGCCTTAAATCCATCTATAATGCAAGCGATGTTCATTATTGATTACTGTTGTGTGGTTTACGACGATTTACCACAGACATTAAACATTAAACTCCATCGTGCACTGAATGCCTGCGTTAGATTTGTCTGTGGAAATATAGGCAGGCAAGAAAGAGTTACGCCGTTTTGCTTGTAATTGGGCTGGTTGTCGGTGAGCAACAGACGTTTATACTTCAAATCAACTCTGGCACACTCTATAATTTCTTATCAAAAGCCAAGCTATCTAGCCACTAAATTTGTTCGAGTAAATATTGATACAGTTGTCAGAACTTCGACTAGACTACCAGCTAGACTTCTCATCTGCCCCATTGTTCGCACTGCAGCTATGCTAAATTCTTTTATCTACACGGCATCTAGCTTTATAAATGGAAATACCTCCATATTCTCTAGTTCAGAATAAGGCCAAACGCAGCTTATAAAATCTATGCTATTTAACAAATTCTTGCTTGATGAACGCACAGAGTGGATAGGCGAAACTGAGGGTCGTTGAGTGTATCTCTACCTTATAGTGCACTCTACTACACATTTAGTTGTGTAGATCTCTATCGGTTTACTCAATGTATAATATGTGGACCAGATGAGGACAGTTTCAAAATAAAATGTTACAATCTTTTGCTTTTTAATCTTAACTTTTGCTTATACCACAGAGAGAAATCTCTTACAAATTTATACAAATTTTTCATTAGTTCTTACTTATTTTATTTGCACTATATTTTTATATTGTTAATTACATTATGTATTACTTTTGGGTCATACGGGGTCGAACCCCACGATCTATAATAAATTATGAATCAATCAATCAATCAATCACTGTCATCGTCTGCGTCTCTTCGTTTTTGTCTCTTCGTTTCTCCGTCACCGTCTCTCTGTCTCTCCATCACCGTCTCTGTCTTCGTCTCTCCGTCTTTTTGTCTCTGTCTCCGTCTCTCCGTCTCCGTCTACCCGTCTTTGTCTCTCCATCTTTGTCTCTCCGTCTCCGTCTCTCCGTCTCTCTCTCTCTTGCCGTAAGTAGCGCCATACGTATTTTTTTTTCGCTCCTCTTGAAACTTATTTAAACAGCATTTTTTCACTTTGCGGAGTGGAATTTTTTGCAGGGAATCGTCCTACTTGGAGTCCGAGAGTGTTGGCCTCATTCATTTGCATTTTTGCAATTGCATATTGGACTCTGGACGGTTTCTTACTGTGAAAGTGCAGTCTCTCAACATCAACCTGCTTTTATCTCTGACACTGCTGTGGACTCTGCTGCTGCCTGAGAAAGTTGCTGTGGGCCTGCTTGTGTTATTGAGTGTTGTTTTGAGTGCACTATATTGTGCACAATTGCATTGCAATTGGTTTTATTTTAATTGCAACATAACCTCATTCTTTTTTGGCGCAATTACATACTGCAAGAGGGATCATATTTTTTTTTTTTTTTTTTTTTTTTTTTTTTTTTTTTTTTTTTTTTAACGCTGATAGCGCCATCTCTTGGATAATGTATACACTAACTTCACTGTTCTTTTGATAAAATCTGCAGTCTCTCAACATCAACCTGCTCTTATCTCTGATACTGCTGTGGACTCTGCTGCTGCCTGAGAAAGTTGCTGTGGGCCTGCTTGTGTTGTTGAGTGTTGTTTTAAGTGCATTATATTGTGCACAATTGCATTGCAATTAGTTTTATTTTTAATTGTAACATAACCTCATTCTTTTTTGGCGCAATTACATACTGCAAGAGGGATCATATTTTTTAACGCTGATGGCGCCATCTCTTGGATAACGTATACACTAACTTCACTGTTCTTTTGGTAGAATCTAGTGGTAACAACGTGGAATTTGCTGCATGTTTGATTTAATTGCTGTATATTACAATAGTGCAGTATATTGTATGCAGTTGTACTGCAACTGGTTTTAAGTATTGTCTACAACATAACCTCAATCTTTTTGGTGCAATCATCTACCACAAGAGGATTCTTATTTGCTTAGTGCTGGTGGCTCCATCCCTTGGATGACCTGTATATTGGCATCTTTGCCCGTCTATGTGATACCTGATGGTAATTTCTGCAGTTAAGGCGCTTTTCCACTATTATCTTGTGCCTCTCTAATCACAGTCAAACGAATCTTACTCCGTACAAATTAAGCCGCTTTTCCACTTACAATAACTGAAACTTGGAAGCAACTCAGAGTGCATTTGTTAAGCTGCTTTTCCACTTCCAATAACTGAAACTTAGAAACAACTCAGAGTGCATTTATTAAGCTGCTTTTCCACTTACAGCAACTGAAACTTAGAAGCAACTCAGAGTGCATTTATTAAGCTGCTTATCTACTTTTAAATATACAACTGGCACCAAATTTAAAATTAAAATTTAAGATTCGTTTGATTAAGCTATTTCTATCTTGGAGGTCACTATGTCTAATCAGTGTGGTCTCTGTTTTAAAAACTTTAGTGCTGCATCTAAGCCTCAGCTTTGTGGTCGCTGTGGCAAGACCTATCACAGCTCTTGTACCAAATTGCTCTTAGTCAGAGATAATAATGACCAACAAGTAAAGGTATGTAACTTTTGCATAGCAGCTGCAAATCCTGATTGCAGTCGATCACTTTCTAGTTCTGTGGGTTCTATGAGTGATGTCTCAGCTTCTCTGTCTCTGCCGCGTACTCCAACTCCGACACTACCAGCGCTACAAACAAATGAACTTTTGTCTTCTATATTGAAGAAGATGGAGAAATTAGATAAGCTGGATGATATGGATACCAAGATCAACAATATCAGTACTCAACTATTGACACTGGATGGGAGATTTACAAGTTTGGAGACGCGAGTGGATGGTATTGCTGTGGCATGTGAGGAACGTTGTGGAGCAGCTGAGGCAAGGCTTGACAAGGTTTGTCAGGACTATCGGGAGCTTAAGGCGAAGCTGGAGGAATCTCTCTCTGTTGTGCCTGATCGGGCATTATCTGACCCTATGGCTGCTAAACTACAGGAATTGGACAAGCTCAATAAATCTTTACGGCAACAGTGTGATGTTTTGGCGGCTGGCCAGCAGCGTCTTGAGCGTGCATCAGACTTGGTGTTTGGAGGCCTGGTTCCTAATGAATTTAACGATCTGAAGAACGGTGTCTTTGCTGTATTGGGTTCTCTTAATTCTGGTTTTGCTCTCAGTGACATTGTTTCGGTTCGACCTTTGTCGCGACCTGCTACAGCTCGTAGTACTGATGATAGTACTGCCCCTTCTGCAACAACATCTCAAGGTGGTCCTCCGCTGCTTACGACGCCATTGCTCGTCACTATGAAGAGTGCCTCGTTGGCGCGATCTGTCATCGGAGCAAAGATCAGGATGGGTAGCCTTCATACCTCAAAGATCAGGAGTGACCTTTTGCAGGGAACTTTATCAGTGGAAACACTTACTCCTTCCTTGATCAACATCAATGAATATCTGCCACACTCATTGCACCAACTGAAGTTGAGAGTGCTCAGGAAGGCCAAAGATAAGAGGTACAACTTCCTTACATTTGTGCGTGATGGTAAGATCTTCGTCAGAAGGAAGAAGGAGGATGCAGCCATTCGTGTTGCATCGGATGACGACTTGGATGCTTTTTAGCAAAGCTCTCATTGATATCAGCCAACGACGATGTAACCACTTAACATCTGACACTGGGGTAAGCTCATTCTCTCTTCCTTCTCACTCTAACACACTTCTTCCTTCTAACAATACTATTTCATCGGTCATTCATGATCATTTCACTACTACGGATGGTCTCAGAGTTTGTCATTTCAATGCCAACTCTATTAGAGCGCACATTGAGATGATTAGACTCTTTTTGGCTTCTCGCCCTTATTTCCACGTAATAGCTGTTACTGAGACCAAACTGGGCCAGATAGTTTGTGATTCTTTGATTGCTCTTGATGGGTATGTGCTTTATAGACAGGATCGTAACACCAGGGGAGGTGGTGTTGCTTTATTTGTACACTGCTCTCTCACTTCTGTGCGTCTCTGTTCATCCTCTGGAAGCTGGAGTGGTAAGCCTGGTTTACCTGAGTATCTCTTCTGTGAGGTCAACTCATCTGACTTGGCTTCACCCATTTTCGTTGGTGTTATTTATAGACCACCTCACGCTCCATTTTTGGCCAACACGGACTTTATTCCTGATTTGACCACTCATATGCACAATTATAGTACTAAGGTAGTTTTAGGAGATTTCAACACTAATTTGTGTTCTGAATCTGATGATTCTGTGTTCCTGAAGAGCCTTATTAAGGAAAATGCACTTTTTCAGTGCCTTATGGACCTACGCATCATACTTATTCCTCTGATACGTGGCTCGACTTGTGCCTTGTCGATGCCAATGACTTACTGCTTGATTATTGGAAGACTGATGTACCATTTATTGACGGACATGATTTTATTGCTGCGACTGTGAAGTCGTCTCTCTCTAGGCCTACACTTAATAATTTTACTTATCATGATTATAAAGCGGTTGATGAGGCTGCTATTCTTGATTATTTTCGATCGCTGAACTGTGCTGTGTGTAACGGTGACTCTTCTCTTTTGGCTCGCCTTGAATGTCTTTACACTCATCTTAATGAAGCTATCTCACGGTTTGTGCCTGTTAGGCGTGTTCGACAGAGCAAGAGTCATCGTCCGTGGTTTACCTCTGAGCATCACCGCTTAATCTCTGAGAGAGATAGGCATTACAGACGCTTCAAACGTACTAGGCTGCGTGCTGATCTTATATGTTATAGAGATGCTCGAGATCGGGCCCATTCATGCATCGAATCAGCTAAATTACTGTATTACCACGACAGACTATCTAAGATTACTGATGCAAGACAGATCTGGAAAGAACTCAAGAACCTGGGCGTATGTTCCAGCAGTAGTGACTCTCGACATTCTTTTTCAATTAATGATTTGAATCGGTATTTTGGTGGTGTTGCGTTTGATCCTCTGGTCCCCTCCATTTCTGATTACATGAATACACTTGCTCTAGATGAACCACTTAAACCCATGTTTAAGTTTAATCCAGTTACTTTGGAGGAGGTATGGATGGCTGTTTGTCATTCAACTTCACAGGCCAGGGGGTTTGATGCTGTTCCTCAATCTTTTGTCCGTGTGGCATTTCCGGTCATTGGGCCTTTGTTATGTCGTATTTATAACGACTCATTGCGTGAATCCTTATTTCCTTCATGCTGGAAGATCTCACTGGTCACTACAATAAACAAAATCTCCTCTCCTCAAGCTTTTGGTGACATTAGGCCAATTTCTTTATTATCTTTTATGTCCAAGGTTCTTGAACGTCTAGTCCATGATCAACTCTACAATTACCTGACTATACGACAGCTACTGGACCCTTATCAGACTGGATTTCGAACTGGACATAGTACTCAGACCGCACTACTGAAACTAACTGAGGACATTAGACGCAATATGGACAGACGCTATGTGACGTTGCTGTTGCTATTTGATTTCAGCAAGGCATTTGATACGGTATGCCATGTCTCTCTGCTCAGAAAAATGTCTTCTCTTGACATCTCGCATTCAGTTGTGCGTTGGTTTGCGTCTTATCTCTCTGAGAGACAGCAGGCTGTTATTGATGCAGATGGTAATGCATCTGACTATGTAACATTAAATACTGGTGTTCCCCAGGGCTCTGTCCTTGGTCCACTGTTGTTTTCTATATACATCAATGATGTGGCTGCTGACTTCCATGCCGATGTGCAGCATCTTATCTATGCTGATGATCTTCAGGTGTACATTCACTTCCCAATTGCTAAGTTGGCTTCTGTTACTGCTCTCATGAGTGATCAAGCTGTCAGTATTGTTAACTGGGCGACAAAAAATCATCTGAAATTAAATGTGAGCAAAACAAAGGCTATTATTATTGGATCTTATTTCTATGTCAATATGCTGCCCTCATTACACATCACTGGTGTTCCAATAAACGGTGATCTTATTAAGTTTGAATCTTCTGTTCGTAGTCTTGGTGTATGGCTTGATAGTAAGTTGAACTGGAAGGACCAAATTGCGCATGTGTGTAACAGGAGTCACTCATTGCTCTATAGATTAAATTTCTTTCGAAAAAGTACCACCATTGCACTACGTAAGCATCTTATCCGTTCTTTGCTGTTTCCTTTACTTGATTACTGTTGTTTGGTCTATATTGACCTTTCTGCTGAACTCGATCTGAGGCTTCAAAGGGTTGTAAACTCTGGTATTCGTTACATCTATGGTGTAAGTAGGCGCGAGCACATCTCTGTTTATAGGTCCTCTCTAGGCTGGTTATCCACTTTGGGTAGAAGAAACTACTTCGCTACTACCTTCTTATACAAAATGTTTTTGTCATGCTCACCTTCATATCTTTATTCTAGATATTTGTGGAGCCGGCCTGTGAGGACACTGAGGGGTGATGTGAGACCGTTAACCATTCCTTTTTCATCTACCGAGTATCACCAAAGATCGTTCCTGGTTGTGTCATCGCAACTATGGAACGGTCTACCATCATCTTTAAGAGATTCTTCATCGTTGGCATTATTCAAGGCATCAACATATTCGCACTACCTTTCCCTTGAGAATGAGCCTCTGCTCCGAGCTAGGCTTTAATTATTTTAATTACTGTATCATTATTTTAATTATATTTTTACTTAGTATCTCATTTTATATATATATATATACTTACGAATTTGTATTATTTTTGTTGTACAACATAATGTACAGTTAATAAATTTAAATATCTATCTATCTATCTATCTCTTCGTTTTCGTCTCTCCGTCATCATCGCTCCGTATCCGTCTTTTCGTCTCTGTTCGTCTGTCTCCGTTTTTCCATCTTCTTCCCTCCATCTCCGTCTCTCCGTCTTCGTTTTTCGTCTTCTTTCCTCCTTCTCCGTGTCTTTGTCACTGTCTCTATGTCTCCATCTCCGTCCCTCCATCTTTATCTCTCCGTTTCCGTTTCTTCGACTCTGTCTCCGCTCTTTTGTCTTTGTCTCTTTGTCTCAGTGCTGAAAATAGCAACCATGAATCCTTAATTTTACAACGCTTACAATAGCAGCCGCGTTTTTTTAACCACACAGCGCTTAAAATAGCAGCCGCGAATTTGTAACGACACAGCGCTCAAAATAGCATCCATAAATTCTTAATTATACAGCGCCTACAGAAGCAGCCACGTTTTTTTTAACCACACAGTGCTTAAAATAGCAGCCGCGAATTTGTTATTGTACAGTGCTTATGATAGTTGTTGTGTTTTTCAACTACACAGCACTTGCAATAGCAGCCGCGTTTTTTAGCTACACAGTGCTCAAAATAGCTGCCACGAATTTTCAATAATACAGTGCTTACAATAGTTGTTGCGTTTTTCATTTTTAGCTCTTAAAATAGTAGCCGCGTTTTTTTAAACCTGATAGTGTTCTGAAAAGCAGTCGCGAATTTCTAATTACACAGCGCTTACAGCAATTTTATCGTTTTTCCCCATCACAGAACTTACAATAGCAGCCATGTTTTTTTTTAACCACACAGTATTTGAAAAAGTAATCGCGTTTTTTCAATGGTACAGAACTAAAAATAGCAGCCGTTATTTTTAACCACACAGCGGTAAACTCTACTTTATGATTTTTAATTTTTTTATATTTAATAGTATATTAGAGTTTTGAATATGTTTGATTTTATTTTCTTATTCATTATATTAATTTTTTGTATTGTGGTTTTATAATATTTGTTTGTAAACGATGTTTTTAGTATGGACCATTTTATCTTTAGCTTTTTTTTATTTTTCTGTTAATAATATTCTCGATTCTTTTTTATTAGTTGTCCTTGAAAGTGTCACGCATAACTGCCCATGACTGAAAATTGGTGTTGGTAAATACACTTCTACTTTTTTAGATGATTGTCCTTGCGACTGATTAATAGTAATTGCATGAGCAAGTTTTACAGGAAATTGTTTTCCAGTCATCTGGAATGGCAGTTCATCATTTGCTGATAAGGTCATACGTGGTAAGAATATAGTGCTCCCTTTTTTACTTCTTGTTAATATTTGTGCAATAATAGTGAATTGGTTTATTTTCGTTGATCGGGTTGCGTTACAAAGTCCTTCATTCAAATTACATTTCTTAGAAGCATTACTATAGCTCTTTTTTTTATTGTAATCTATGTGCAGGTAAACCGTTGGGCGTTAAAGAATTTAAGAATTCTGTTGGCAAAATCGCGTCTTAACTTTCGTTATTTACATCTCTCGTAGAATCAAGGCTTAAGTACTTCACTACTGGTTCATTTATTTTTAATAAAATTTTTTCATTCATTTTTGTGACATCTACGTTTTTCAATGGTAATATAATATTTTCGGAATAGTCACAATTTTCAATATTTATATTATGCCCGTAAATTTCATTAATTAGATTGCCCTTTGAAAATATTTTTTTGGAATTTGTATCACCTAATTTTCCTTTTTCATATTTTGAATGAAAATTACCATTTCCTATATTGAGTAACCAATTTTTAAATTTATCATCTGATTCCGATAAACGTTTATGTTCTTTCAAAGACATACATTGAAAATGTTCTCATAAATAGCTTTTTTTGACACAATTTTCTACTATCTGTGTTCTATTTCCATGTTTTACTACTGGTAATGTTTGTCTAAAATCACCTGATATGATAAATGTTTTCCCTCTAAACAAGTAATTATTATCACATACATCTTTAAACATGCGATCGACGGCTTCAAAAGCGTATTTTGATGTCATTGTGATTTTATCCCAGATAACAATTGATACATTTTTTACTTTCTTACCTATTTCGCTGTTTCCTATTTAAAAAAAAACACGCGTTTTTTGCACGTGTTTTTTACATGTAAAATTTGCATGTTTTTTCACGCATATTTTTCACGTGTTTTTTTAACGTGTATTTTTCAGGTGTAATTTTTCACATATTTTTTTATAGCTTTTCGAAGAAATTCTACTGTCCGACCTCTTATATCTGCATCTTCCAAATTTGTGTAAGGAATGACAAAACTGAAAAAAACGCCACCTAGTGAATTAAAATCGCTATTAATGATCGATTACGTCGGTTTGACTTTAAGTCACAAGGTGGCGTTTTTCTAAGTTTTATCATCCCTTACACAAATTTGGAAGACGCAGATATAAGAGGCCGGACAGTAGAAGCTCTTCGAAAAGCTATAAAAAAATATGTGAAAAATACACCTGAAAAATACACGTGAAAAAAACACGTGAAAAATATGCGTGAAAAAACACGCAAATTTTACATGTAAAAAACACGTGTAAAAAATACGTGTATTTCCCTGGTAGAAAATTAAGGATAAGAAATGCTCAGATAACTAACTGTTGGCTATATCTCGTCGCTACGCAGTCGCGATAAGTGACCGATAAATACACGATAATATATTAAAGACTACAGAGTTGATATAAAATATAATCACTAAAATAATTAAAATTTTTTTCTTCTGATTTGAAATAAATTATAAATATTATAATATTCATTATTACAATTCATATGAGTTGTAAATAATTTTCAATTAAAATCGTTTATAGAAAGCGAATCTGTATATATACATGCTGCCCACGATGGCGCCCGTTTGTACAATCGTACAATATATCCTGTAGTTGCGAATACTGAATGTTAGCTGCGCGCGCATCACTCGACGCTTCGTCTTCTATAAGCATCTATCTTCATCACTGTATGTGCAGGTTAGATTGACTTAACTTAGCTTTAAAATTATTAAAGATACATATACTGTTATTGTAATAGCGTTAACATTTTCTGTTCTTTATTCTCTAACTTAAATTTATTTGCGAACATACACAATATGATTATGAATAAAATATCCATGTAAAATCAGTGAGTGCGAAGTGCGAGTGAGCGAGTGCATATGGAAACTTAGTGTGAGAGAATACACTGTAAAAAAAATAGGGAGAAATCACTTCGTTGGTCGACGATTTCAATGCGACCATGCACCGTCCATGTTATTTAACATCGTTGAAGCGCGAAATCTAACTGATTTAATCTAAAAATCATGTGTTCAGTTTATGTGAAATCACGCAAAGCACGTTAAAATGTCGCCGTTGAACGAAGTCAAATAACCTCGACGGTGCATGGTCGCATTGAAATCGTCGACCAACGACGTGATTTCCCACTACTTTTTTACAGTGTATGACTGTCCGTTTAGGAACTGTAAAGGAAACAAGGAGTGAACAGTCTTTCTCTTTCTCACTAACTGTGTTCCCATGTGCGTGCTCACTCGCACTTTGTAATATGCTGTTTATGAATATAATATAATTCAACATTAACCATATTCTCCCGATACCATCGTGATAATTCGTTAAGAGTAATGAAGGTTTATCGCGATATCTAAAAGCATATGATCGCGACTGCCCATAAAATACGGGATGATATACTGAAAATATGCTCAACTTTCTACCAGGGTTTACACGTGTTTTTTTCACGTGCAAAAAACACGTGTTTTTTTTTATAGGGTTTGCACTTATATTATATATTGTGCCTTCAGATATGTTCAACGGTAATTTAAATGCTGTATGTACTGTCACACCGTCTTGTAATAAATTAGCCACTATACCTGTCCATGATACTACTAAATAGTTGATTCCGTGAATTTTTAGATAAGTTATAATTCTATTTAATGAGTAGCTTTTACCACTTCCACCTGGACCGTCTATATATATTTATATATACTTTTCAGTGCAGTTTGTATTTAATGAATTCATTAATGTAATAAAAATAGTCCTTTGAGCATTTGTTAGACTATCAAAAATTGACCGAATATTATTAACATTATTTAATGTACTATATTCAATTTCGTTATTTACAATATAGTATTCTAAAGTAGGTAAATGAAAGTCACTTAATTGGAATCCATTATTAGTTAAAATATCATTAGTTATGCTTAATGCATATTCTTTACCTTTTTGTTGATTCAGTTTTGGTAATATAATAAAAATAGATTTTATATTTTCATATCATTATCGAGCATTAATTGGATTGTGAAATGTACAAATGTAACTAAATAATTGACAAAGAGCTCTTGGAAATCGAGATTTACATGATTCTCCTAAACATTTATCCCATTCATCATCTATTTCAACTAAATTTCTTGCTTTTGCTGCTTCAAAGAATGTTGGGCATGTAATTCCATCAAAAGTTTCTAAGCTTTCAAAAGATAATACAGCTTTAACGCGAAGTAGAAGTAATCATAAAAAAAATCTTTTTCTTTGTTTTAGATTAACTGATACATTCTGGTTAGAATAGGTTTCATAGTTTTTATTCTTTTCGTCCATGTTTTATGTATTCGATTAAAAATGTAATGTTGCGGTATATCAGAATAAAAGTAATTATGTATCTCTGGGTCACTTTTATTAAGTTCCAACCACGCTTTTAGTGTTGTATTTACATTTTTCTCATCAATTTCATGTTTGGATCCTACTTTAAAATACACATATTGTTCATTTTCACTATGAACAGCTTATCTATAAATTGTATGAGAAAGTTCACTAATATTATATTCCAATATGCGATGCATAGCTTCTGGCGATCAAACGTATCTTGTGTCTATATATTGTTTAATTTTATCATAAAATATATCAAAATCATTCATTTCATCTGTTTCATCACTAGTATTACTTTCAGTATTTATTTCACTTGCTTTCATTTCTATAAATACACAATCATGTCCTAAGCAGTATTTAAATAAGTATTTTATAACTATTGTTGAACATAATTTAATATTAATATGAGAATTAAACTTTAATAATAAATACGGGTTATAAAGAACAACAAATCTATTTATTGTCTGCCCACTTGTTGTTCGTGTATAATATCTCATTTATATTATTTCTTTGTCAATAAATAGGATAACCATTTGTCATTATTGTAGTTTCATTAAATCATTTCGGAAAATTTTTCGTTCATTTTCCTGATTCTTTATCCATATAAGGTGAGTTTTTATTCTGATCTTCACAAGGGCCATAGATCATAAATTGTTTAACTATTTCATATAATCTGGGATTTTCATTTTTATTTGGAATTTGACCTACTATGAATTTATCAACAGCCTTGATGAAGTTCTGTTCTCAAAGAATCTTGATTTTTCTTCATACAATATAATCTTGAATTTTTTATTCAAACCCGTGAATATAAGTGGATATATAATCATAAGATCTACATGTTTACTTATATATAGGATTCTTGTTCATTTTTCTGCTTTCGAATAAATACATATGTCTCTTTCAATATGTAATTTATTTTCTATAAAAACTCTTGCTACTTTATTACATTTAGTTTCATTATATCGATGCTTATCAAAGTTATCGTTTCGTCTTATAAACATTTTAACATCCCTAGGTATAGTTCCATTTTTAATAAAACTATTAGTTTATTCAATCTCTACTTTGTGCGTCATTTTATAAGCTGCTGCATAAGGATTATTTTTCTTAATTATAGAATAAAATGTATTTAATAATTCAATAGAATAATGCAGATCGTTTTCTATAAGGCATTTATTTGCTTCTTTGTTACCAAATATGTATAATTGTCCATACTTTCTTGATTTATTTTTATTTGCATGTAATGCATATGTATTATGGTATATTTGTCCACAAATACGTATAATTTGAGGATCTTCGTTAAATAATATTCCAAAATGTTTCTTAAAAATATTTCTTGTAATGTATTTTGTAACACTCAGAATTAATCCGCTTGATGGCGTGTGTTGCTTTATTCTTTTATTTATTTACTACTAAAACTTATCCGCTTACTCTCGCAAGCGCTTAGAGTGCTTCTTGTTTAATATATAAGAGAAACAAGAATCTCAGACAAGAAATGAATTGTGAAGCGTGCAATATCTTCCATATTTCTACTGCGTGTGCGATAACTATATTAAGCGTATTAATATTAACATTTTTATGTGATAGTGATTATTAGTCTGATACAAGCGTTTCAAGTGATTGCTATGATAAAAAAAATAAATCTGTAATATATCGGAAAAATGATTCTATAACAATTTAAAACTGTTTCCCGAAACATTTCATGAAACATTTTTAAGAAATATTTCTGAAATATTTTTGTGAAATATTTCTTTGAAAGATTCCTTAAATGTTTCTGTAATATTTTTTAAAAATATTTCTTAAAATATCCCTGGTGGAAATTGAAACGTTTTTTTTAACATTTTTTGGCCAGTAGAAATGGAAACGCTTTTTTTAACATTTATTGGCCATTTATTTGGCATTTTTATTACTAATAACCTCAAATTTTTATACACACCATTTTTAATGCTCACATTTCTACCAGGGATTTTTGTAATATTTCTGAAATATTTCTGAAATATTTCTGTAATATTTCCAAAATCTTTCTAACAAATATTTCGTGAAATATTTCTGAAATGTTTCTGATATGCTTCTTGAAAATATTTCATAAAATTTTTATACATAAATTTCTCGCAGACATATAAACATTTCGTAAATATTTCATTGAAATGTTTCTGAAATATTTCAAATATTTCTTTGAAATATTTCTGAAATAATTCTAAAATATTTTATGTTGTATGGGCACTTGTAATCAAGAAAAAGTTATTACAAAGTATCAACCATTATTTTAAAAAAATCTGTCAAGATATACATTCATACATGTTTTAAAGTACCGTGTTGAAAAAATTCATATGAATATTTATTTGAATTTTGAATCTGAATTTTTTATATCGATTTTTTATACATTCAATATATATTTTTGTCTTATTATCATATATTTAAAAATTGCAGATTGGATTTTGAAGTTTTTTTTATACTTTTCCCATATAAAAATAATGAGATGATCATTATTATTATTCATTTCAATTTTACATATGAATTTTTCATATAAATTTTTAATATGAATTTTTCATATAAATTTTTTATATAAATTTTCCATGTGAATTTTCTATATAAATTTTCCATGTGAATTTTCTATATAAATTTTTCATATGAATTTTTCAATATATAAAAATGAAACAAAAATGCATATTGAATATATGAAAAGTTCATATTAAAAATTCATATGAAAATTCATATGAATTTTTTCAACAGGGTATCGAGATCCACAAAGCTTTCAAGCCCGCTTATATTTGTGAACCTTACTATTTTACAGATATTATAAATCACATAATAAACAATACCTATTTATGATTTATATAACTGAAAAAATATATAAAAAGTTTCTAACACTGTAATAATATTTGATTAGGTAAATTGATTCATACTTTTTCATTTTAAATGCAAAATTAAGAAAAAGCCTTAAGCGATTCTATTTATCTTAAACATATGATTATATTGCACTTAATAAATACTAAACAAACATCAATAACACTTGTAAAAATATGGAAATTATTATTTGTGAATTAAAAATCGAACCATCAAAGCCCTTTCTGAACAATGCTATCCTACTAAAAAATCTATAATGAGTTCTCTAATGAGATCTCATTACAAAATCTCACTTGACAATATTTTTTTATTTTGGTATGTTTGAAATCATCGATTGGAGATTATTTTTAAAAATTCGGACTTTAAAAATTTAGAGATGAACTTGAAAGGTCATTCATTTGTTATTCACATCTACGTTATTCGCCTGTACTGTTATCAAAAGAATGCTTTCTTACGCTGAACTCATACTTTTTATAGCCCAATTTATAATTAAGGAAAATTCATAACAAAATTTATATCAATCTTATTATTTTAAACAAATCAGTCAATTTTTGGAAGTTAAAATTGTTTGAAATTTTTTTCACTAAATAATTTATTAACCAACTATTTCATTTAATCGTATTCAAAAAATATGTATGTTGTAATTAAAATATAGATTTTTAAATTATTCATTTGTTACGTTCACCATACCAGTTAAATATTAATGATTTTTTTTTATGAATGACTAAATTGCAGTCATCCATCGACTTCCTTTTGACTAACGCGCGAGCGCTACGTCTCCGGGATTGAATGTCTGAGAAAGAGACAGCAGAGATAGGTTAAATAAATTAGAAGACTTATACACTCATGCAACTTTTAGGGTTATACAAATTAATTTTTTTTTATTTTTCATAATCAAGACAAGAAGCTTTGCTTCATACATTTATTGTCTTCTTCTTTTTCTTTCTTACTATTTCGCTCCAGGGCGAAACTACGCTACTGTTTGCCAAATTTATTAATTATTTCTTTGCCTTTAATTTCATTATATTTACTGGATTTTACTTTAATTAAAACTAGCTTAATTTAGCTCGCTCCTAACGTTGCTCGGTTGAATTTTCATGTATTATATTATTATGTATAAATTAGTCAATTTCAAAATGAAAGAGACTTGCCTCAACGTATGAATTTTCATATTAAAGTTTCGTACGAAATAAATTTTTATATTTTTATAAAAAAAAAGGATTAACTAAAGTTACAATATGCATAAAAATTGTTTAAATAAAAATCATATCATGACGAATTAAAAATTTATTTTACTAAATTGCATTTAAATCAATGAAAAAATATGATAGAAATTTATTCTTTTCAATCACGTTTTTCTATCACGGACTATAAAATAATCGAAAACAGTATTTGACGTTTACTAGAGCTAATAACTGCACAGAGAAAGGAAAGTACTGTTAAAATAAGTACTAAATCTAGTATATCTAATTTACGTACTAAAGTATTTGAAAAAAAAGTGACGATATAATTTCAATAAGTACTATAGCTTGAATTTCAGAGACTAATGTTGGTACTATTATATTATGAAGCAAGAGCATAAATTTTCGATGCTTTGTGTCTTTTTTTTCGGTACTAACCAGGAGAGTGTCTGAGTTGCGGGTTACAGATCTTAATCAAACTTTGGGATAAGTATTCAGGTACCAAAATATGAGTAAAGCCACAGCAGTACGGTCTAACGCTTCGAAAATCTGAAGTCATGGACGATTATAGTCTTATTTTTAGAAAAATATGAAAAAAGAACTCCTAATTAAAGTGTAAATAATTCTGTCTAAAAATGTCTTTAATAAATCCACAATAACTTAAATGAAAGCAGAGAAAGCAAGCTTTAATTTGATAGTTTCCGAATCGAAAAATAATAATTAGAACTAAAGTTATGCTTGTTTGAAGTTAAGCAGCAAAAGAGTACTAAAAATCACCATCCTTCAAGATTTAGACTATTTTTGGTACTCTCTTACTGCTCAACTTTAAGCAAGCATAACTTTACTTCTAATTATTATTTTTTAATTCGGAAACCAGCAAATAAAAAGCTTGCTTTCTCTGCTTTCATTTTAGTTATTGTGGATTTATTGAAGACACTTTAAGACAAAATTATTTACACTTCAATTAGAAGTTCTTTTTTCATATTTTTCTGAAAATAAGACTATAATCGTCCATAACTTCAGTTTTTCGAAGCGTTAGACCGTACCGCTGTGGCTTTACTCATATTTTGGTACCTAAATACTTGTCCCAAAGTTTCATCAAGATCTGTGACCCGCAACTCAGACACTCTCCTGGTAAGACTGACACTTCGCCTGCAATATTTCGCAGAAAATTTGATTGTTAATCTCTCTTGGTGTGGCTTTTTCTGTTACTAAAATTAAAAATTGATAAATGTAGAGTTATTTCTATAATATATAACACTTTTAAATTACTAATAATTAATTTTCTAATTAATGATATTTAAGAAATAGAACGATACATGTTTATCAGCCATACTTCGTTTTAAAATAGTTAGCTTTCGTGTTTAAAATTAATTATTAGTAATTTAAAATTGTTATATATTATATGATTTACATTATATTTATAAACTGTAAACAATTATTCTACAATTCATTGATTTTTACGTTATTAAGTATTAATTATATTGAAGTTTCATACTTGACAGCGCCGTAGTGCGTATTATATAGGTAATATATTAGTATAAGATAATTTAGTTTCGTCGTACGGAAAAATTTGGTACTACACCAAATATTTTTGGGATAAGACGCATTAAAAGATGCACTAATATAGGTTGTCTTAATTTGTGTACTGACTAGGAAAGTGTCACATTTCCGGATCACGTATTTTGCTCAAACTTCAGGATAAGTTTTCAGATGACAAAATATGGAAAAAACTAAAGTTATAGTCACAAATACTCAATAATTCCTTAGTAACAGACAATCAAAGAAAATCACTAAAAAATTACAAGATTCTTAAAAACCTTATAGCTCTTAAGAGGAGGTCACGTATCTCTGTCCTTTTCTAATCAAAGAAATGATTTTTTTACAAAAACTAATAACTTTATCAAAAAATGAAGAGAAAGCCGCATCTTGTATCAGAAAAAGCAATATTTTCTTTGATAAGAAAAAATTAATTTTATTGCTTCGCTCTCAAGAAAACCTTGAAAAACCAAATTGTCCACCCTAACCTCTATGATTTAAGTTTTTCAAGTTTTTCTTGAGAGCGAAGCAATAAAATTAATTCTTTCTCATCAAATAAAATATAGCTTTTTTCATTACGAGATGCCTCTTTCTCTTCATTTTTTGCTAAAGTTATTAGTTTCTGTAAAAAACTCAATTCTTTGATTAGAAAAGGACAGAGATACGTAACCTCCTCTTAAGCATTGATAGTTATAAGTTTGATGGAGAGAGTAAGAAAATATTAACTTAAATCCTATCTCTCTCGCGTAAAGCTTCCGTAAACGCTGCACTAGAGAGACAGTATGCAAGTAGTTATTATTTCTCTCTTAGATCACCGTTAAAATAGCCACTACTTTTCCATCAGTACAGAACCCTTTTTAAAAAATGATTACCACATACTTAGAACTTTGTAAGCGGCTTTATTTCGTCAAGTCTACCAAACTTTTCATCTACGAAAACTCTCGAAACCGCTGCGTTTTTTAATAATTAATTATTAAACATGTCGATTCGACGATGTATTGTTATGCAATGACCACATACTTTTTTTTACGTGGAACTAAAAGATATTTTTATAACAAAAATCAAATAATGTATGGCCGACAAAAATAATTCTGCGTTAGATGAGTCTACCATTTGAATTATGTCGATAGGACGGGGTTATGTTATGCGATGACCAAATAGCCAATTTTTATGGGATTGCTTGATAATTAATTATGAAACCATAAGATCATAATGTCCGACAAATTTTCTGCAGATTTTTTTCAGTCCGACAATCGGAACATGTCATTGTTACGAGGTATGGTTTTGTGATTACCATATGTCGGACGAGGGTATGACGTGTCTCATAATATTATTTTATGTATTAAAAGGGCAATGACCGACAAAAATATTGTATCTTTACGTCAGATCGACAAAAAAAGATTTATAATTAACCCGTCACCTATGTATGTGTCATATAAAGAACACGAAGTTCAAAATTATCTAATAAAATTTAAATTTATATTTTGCACAAATGAAACTAGTTAGTATGATCAAGTATAGACATAGAAAAATACATTCACATTTTTTAATTTTTGAAATTAATTTTTTTTCCAATTTTTACCGATATTTTTATAAGTACGAAAATGAAAAAAAATTAAATTCTTAGAATAATCTAATTTTGCAGCTATGGTTGTTATTTTCATAACGTCAAAAATTATACGTCATTTTTGTGTCATCTTAATAAAAGATTTTCATAGAAGGATCAAAATACTATTAATAAAACATGACTCTTATTTTTTAATATAATTATCTGATTAAGGGGACCAGGTACTATTAAAACTTGAAAAATTCAAATATGAATAATTAAAAATTTATTGCTTTTATCTAAAGGAATGAATTTTTTGAAAAAATACTTATGTTTCAGAAGACTTTTTATTTCTGAAACTTTTATTTATCTTAAAAATTCAACTTATGGTCCCTGTTAACATTCTGGTACTAAAAACAGATTGGTCGCAAGGTTTTTTAAAGAGTTTTCATCTGATCTTGATGAAATTTGGTGGAGATTTCCAAAATCATCTTAGAATCCACATGAGCGAGAGACATTCCTAAAAAATTAAAATAATAAAAAAATTTTCTAAAAAAAATAAATTTTTTTTTAAATTTGTTTATTTATTTTTATAAATAATAAGTTAATACACAAATTAGCATATATATATTTATAATTTGCTATGCTCATTAATTCTAATATAATTTTAAAAATCTCCACCAAATTTCATAAAGATCCGATGAAAACTCATGAAAAAACTTTGCGACCAATCTGTTCTTAGTACCAGAATATGAACGGAGACCATCAGTTGAATTTTTAAGATAGATAAAAGTTTCAGAAATAAAAAGTCTTCTGAAAAATAAATATTTTTTCAAAAAAATTTTTCCTTCTGGATAAAAGCAATAAATTTTTAATTATTCATATTCAAATTTTTCAAGTTTTAATACTACCTGGTCCTCTTTATGGGGCATTTAGAGAGTAGGTATGTGTTGTACGCGGTACATGCGTAGACAATGACATGAAATTAATTATTTGTTTTTAACTATTTATTATTCGTGATAGATAATAAAATTCTTAACAAAATAAATCGTTAAGAGGAGGCCGTATAGCTCTGTCCTTGTCTAATCTAAATTTTCGTTATTATTAATAAATTAAATATTGTTATACAAAAGTAGGGGTATAGCCCAATATATTTCAAGACGAACAAACGATCCTATTCTATGAAAAAATATAAAATTTTCATTAGTTTTCGAGTGAGGTCTGAAACGGATAAGCAATGGAATTTGATAACTGTTATTCCGTTTCAGACCTCACTCGAAAACTAATGAAAATTTTATATTTTTTCATAGAATAGGATCGTTTGCTCGTCTTGAAATCTATTGGGCTGTATCTTTACTTTTGTATAACAATATTTAATTTATTAATAATAACGAAAATTTAGATTAGACAAGGACAGAGCTATACGGCCGCCTCTTAATCCCTTATGTGTCGTATACGACACATTACAGAATATGGGCTTATGGATGCTTTAGGTTTCTTAAACTTCCGAAGTGCACCTAGAGGAACTCAAAATAAGTCAAACATATGGAAAAATATTTACTTTTTAAATGGGAAAGGGGTCTCGGACTTAATAGGTTAAAATAAAAATTAAATTTCTAAAAATTTCATTCTTTGTAAAAAAGTAAATTTGCAGTGCTAAAAATAATTCATGTTAATTTGAAATCATTTTTTTTTCAATTTTTATTCAAACTTTTTTTTTTAATTGTCTATTAAATCGATATTTTTCCATTTTTTATAATTTAACATTTTATCGCTAAAATATACAGCATGAATTCTTTCTTTATAAAGATTTAATTATGAATATTTTTCTAAGATCACATTTTAAGAAGGGGCCGAACTATCTGTCTCTGTCTAATAGCGTTTTTCATTATTTATATAAACACTATCCTTTATAACAAGAAAAAAATAGCAGCCCCCGCTAGATATTAGTATAATTAGTAAATTTTGTAATAACAATCAAATTTTTTACCGCATAGTTTTTGACTAATTAGAGACCTACTAGCCATCTAGAATATAACCTATCTTTTTTTGGTAGGTCTCTAATTATTCAAAAACTACGCAGTAAAAAAATTTGTTTGTTATTACAAAATTTACTTATTATACTAATATCTAGCGGGGGCTGCTATTTTTTTCTTGTTATACCAGATAGTGTTTACATAAATGATGAAATACGCTATTAGACAAAGACAGATAGTTCGGCCCCTTCTTAATCCTCGAAAATGAGCATAAAATGTTATTATTTTATCAGCATTACATAGGTAGAAAAACATTTTATATTGGTAAAGAAATAGCCATTAAAATTCCTATTTTCAACTCTTCATTTCAAGCACCGAAAAAAATCCGGAGTCCCAGCGGTTCCGTAAATCCTTCAAACGCTATTGTTCGCAAAACCGCAACTATATTCGTATGAAAGTCTAATCACAAACGTTCCATTCTCCCTTTACTCGTTGGATTCGATTGAAGTATGCGTGCGTTGATATTAACTCAACAGTATAAGTTAAACGTATATGTGGTGCTATATGTTCCATAACCAAAATGCACATGATTATAAACGTAAACGAAAGCGATTCTATTGATATAGTATTAGTACAATCCAAAATACGCAACGCATAAAGTTACATTAACGAATCACAAAGATTAGATAGGTGCGCTAACATAGCAGTTCACTGTATATACAGCGCACAGCTCTGCCGTCGAACTGTGGCCGGTGGGGGTAAGTGTAATATGATCCGTCAAAATTAACAAACGCGCTCTGTTTCGGACTCGAAAGACAACGAGTCGATAAGGTTTTACACGATATTATTTAGGAAATTAAGCGATTGAAGCGACATAGTTTAACAACACGAGTTTAGTCAACACTATCATACATTAATTCTATATATAAGAAATGGAACCATTAAAGCAATGGGAACGATAGCTATTTAAGAAAAGGAGAATCGCACTTATTCAAATAGTTGAATGCGATGATGTTTCATATTTACTTTTCAATTAATTGAGTAAATTATAATAGAAATGATGAGAGAGATACTAATACATTATTATATATTCATTGGTTTAATATTTCATTAAATATTTATAGTAAATAAATAAATGTGTATTTATTACTCGCACGCTTGAAAAATAAAAATCGCTGCAAATCAAGTAATATATATTCCATTTGCCATTCAAAATAACATATAAAAAACTTTAGAAATGTAGTCTAGAGTTAGGATTTATAAGATATTTCGAATTTTTAAAATTCTAAAATAAAATTTTTAATGCTTTTTTCATACTAAACAATTATCAATTTTTAATATTAAGTTAATTAAATACTTTTTGTTAGAAAGATAACATATGATATTTTAAGAATTATGATATGTAGGTTATTTTACTTATGTGATTAGTGTAAATATCATATTTAATCTATCAAAATAGTTACAAAGTTAATATTTTTATGAGCTTTAGTTTATTTTTCCATCAACAACCAGGGAAATTCCTGAAAATTAATTATTTTTGTGAAGAAAAAACTTTTAGAAAAAATGTATTAACATTTTTTTCGATTCCAAATCATTTGTACAATCTAATTTAATTTTACAGATCGTTATTAAAGTCACCATGAAGTATAATTTACTAAAAATTGAATAAAAAAAAATTTCATATCTATTTTTATTTCATTAACATTGTTTCCAGTCAAGAGGGCTATTCATTTATTAATTTATTCATTCATTTATCCGCTTATTTAATTATCAACGAGAGTGAAATATATATGTGATTTACGTTAATTAATTGTTTATAAATTAACAACTTATCTATTTAACAAACAATAACCCATATGGAAAAAATTTTTGGATATAATTGTAAATAACTGTTAATAACTGTAAATAAATGTAAATAAATGTAAATAACTGTAAATAACTGCAAAAAAGTGTTAAAAAATGTGGGAATTGAGACATAAATAACAGTTATTTACAAAATATTAAAAATAAAAAAAAAACTTTTTAATGTACTACGTTTTTATAATGAACCAAAAAGTATAAAATAATGTGTAATAAAATGAAAAATGAATAATGATTTAAAATAAAAAAAACGTGGGGCGCATGTTTATTATTATGTATTGTATGCGCCCCACGTTTTTTTTATTTCAAATCATTATTCATTTTTCATTTTATTACACATTATTTTATACTTTTTGGTTCATTATAAAAACGTAGTACATTAAAAAGTTTTTTTTTATTTTTAATATTATTTTATACTTTTTAGTTCAATTAAAAAACGTGGTAGATTGAAAATTTTTTTTAATTTAAATATTATCTTATACATTTTGGTATTATTATTATTATTATTATTAATATTATTTATCGTGTTGTCCAACAGTGCATATTATATAGCATATATATTGTTGTCAAGGGACTAAAACGTGTTTCATCTATTTTTTTTAGAGAACACGTAATCGCATGGTGAGTTTCCCGCCATTTCGACGATAATGACGCCATTAGAAATTCAACCAAGATTTATTGTTTTATGCATTGTTAGACCATAAAATGAATAAAATACAGTCTCCAATTCTATATGTATAATAGAAAATGCTGTAATTTATGTCTAATTGCAATATATGACAAGTTAAAGAATTTTAAAAATTTTCGAAAATGGTTAGACACTAATGTTAAAAGTATATCTATATATAAAATCTTCAAATCTTCAATTTTGCCAATATCTCCGTTTATAATTAAATATATTAATATATTTTTCGGTGGGAATATATATTTTTAATTATATTATCCAACAATGCGTGCAAAAATATAATATTGAATATATTAATATATTAATATATCAAAAAAGGATTTTTAAAATTTTCGAAGATGTTTAGACACTAATGTTAAAAGTGTATCTATATATAAAATCTTCAAATCTTTAATTTTGCCAACATCTCCGTATATGATCGAATATATTAATATATTGTTCGGTAAATATATATATTTTTTATAATATTGCATGGTCATCCAGTTCTGAGCTATATTTAAAATTTCAAGTCTCTAGCTCATCGGGAAGTTAGTTTACAATCGGTTGCAAAATTTGTACCGAACAGACAGACAGACAGACAGACAGACACCAAAGCGAGTTAATAAAAACGTAGTAATTATTTACAATTATTTACTGTTATTTACTCTTATTTACAGTTATTAACTGTTATTTTTTTAAATAAAATTAATATTTACAAAATTTTTAACTAGGTCTATGAATAAATACTTCATGATATTGTTTTCAGCAGTTTTCTGCATTTGTAACATGATATACTATTTGGTAAATAATAAAAAATGTTCGATGAATCGTCAAAATTTGTTCTCATACGAAATTTTTGTCAAATTTGTATAAAAAATATGAAATTTATCATCCAAATTATCTTATAACCTAGAATTACACTTTTCACCATTAAGAGGCGGTCGGAACCAAATCGGTGACTTAGTTCGACGCTTGTAATAAATGCTTATAATAATTTATTTATTTATTAATATAGTAAAAATATAGTCATTTCCTCTAGTCATGTATATAAAGAATAATTAAAAATAGTTAAAGCCACAAAAATATACAAAATATTGTTATAAAGCGAAAAATGCCACCTAACAATCGACACGACAGTTTTTTGCATGCGGTATATGTCAAGTCAGTTTGATATTTGTAATAAATGCTTATAATAATTTATTTACTTATTCATATGGTAAAAATATAGTCATTTCCTCTAGTCATGTATATAAAGAATAATTTGAAATAGTTTAAGCCATTAAAATATACAAAATATTATCGTAAAGCGAAAAATGCTGACTTGATATATACCGCAAGTCACCGATTTGGTTCCGACCGCCTCTTAAAAAATGTGTATTATTCATAAATTTTTGTGTTACAATATTTAATTTCAAATTTACAACAAAATTATTTGTAAATTTAACACAAAAAAATTTGTCTCATCTGAAACGTCATATAAAATAAAAATAAACTTTTTATAGTCATACATTTTTACTAAAATAATTTAGATAATAAAAATATGTTTAAATTATTTACATTAACAAGTACTCACATTTATGTATATATTTTATAAGTCAATGAAAGCTTCAAAAAAATATTGAAACTAGTACACAGTAAAATAATTGAATTAGTCTTGTAAATGCTTGATTGTTGAGAGAACGATTTATCACAAATTTAATTTATTTTAAGAAACAATAATGAAGGCAAAAAAATTATAATAAAATAATAAAACAAAATCTCATTTTTTGTTTTATGGTATTTATGAAAGCATAAAATGGTTACAATTCTTCAAATATTGCTGTTTTGCGAATTGTGATAAGACACAAAAATAATCAAGTTCTAATTTTAATTCTGAAAGAAAATAATTCATAGTGTCCATGTATGTGTAGAAAAAAATTTTTTAATGGAAAGATTTTCAATTGAATAGGGTAAAACAGCCAGTGAATGACCGATTTAGCAAAACTCGTTCTTTTGATGTCAATAATTAAATAAATATGACGAAAACATATGGTTATTATTATTAAATATAATTAAAATTATATTAATTTTTTTTTAAATACTAAGAAGTGTTGATTTGTCTATTAAATATTTTTAATTTAACAATTTCTTAAAAAATTTGCAAAAGGCCAGTGAATGACCAGTCATACCCAATGAATGACTGTTTGTCGGCCACTGAATGACCATTTCATTTACATCAAAGTTTTACTCCAAAAGGAATTTGAGAGGTTCTTTTGAGTAAGAATTAAAATTAATAATTGGTAAAATGATTAATAAGAAAGTTTATCTATTCAAATACTATACATAAAAAATTTTAAACTAATTTTTAATGTATAGTATTTTGAGGTTAAGTTTATCGAGCTTGATATTTAATTTTCATTTAATGTTCATAAAAAAATAACAAGTTCAACTGAATTTTTATTTTAACAAAAATGATTATATTAACATAGCTTTAGTGCGTGCAAGTTATTATATTTGTTTACATAATAAATTTGAGAAGATATCGATAAACTAAAAGAAGCAAAAATTGTTTGCAGCAGTTCCGATATCTCGTTATGTAATTTTTAAGCATATTTATTAAAAATAAACTTTTTTAAAAATCTAACAAAATTTATTAAAAGAAAAACAACATTATTATTTATTCTTAGAATTTTTAAGAACAGTCTTGTAGTTAAATCATTAAATATAACTTGATTAAGATGACTAGAACTAACAAATATTTGATCTTTTTTAGGATGATTGGTGACAAAACTTAATAACCTTTCAACCTTTTCTTTTAGAAGCAATACAATTTGTGCTTCTTTTTCTAATTTTTTAAAACTAATTAATTGGTTTATATTCCCGTATCTTCGCGAATAGAAAGTAATTGCTCGGTCATTCACTAGCAAACCTTCAAAATAGGTACGGCCAGTGAATGACCATCACAATTTTCTAAATATTTAATATTATTATTAGTTTTAATGCACCTAAGTCGTTATATTACTATTTTAAAATCACTTTTATATGTTGGAAATAAATTATGTTACAATTTTATGTATATATTTAAGTTAATAAGTAATTTTTTAAATCTCAGTATTTGAGGTTAATTACTGAATAATAGTGCTTTTTTGAAAAATTTGCATGGTTAGTATCTTTAACAATTATTATTTTGCTAAAATAATTGAATAATAGTTTTGTGAACTATGTACATTATTGATTTTAGTAGAGAAAAATATGTTAAAACTTTTCTAAAATCTTTTTTTTAAATATTTGTCATTTTAAATAAGTTTAAAAAAAAACGGTCATTCACTGGTAGGTGGTCATCCACTGGCTGTTTTACCCTATATTTTTGTTTGTAAAAATTTTTTTACAACCATCAAAAAAAAAAATTAAATAAAAGTTTTTCAACAGTACATTACTTTTATTTTAATGTTTACTATTTAGTAAATTTCATAAGATTTCCAAATAAAAAATATATATAGAAAAGTTTATTATATTTATTAAAGATTTTAAAAATGATTTTCTGATGTTTTTAAATTATTCGCAAATATCAGTATACGGTATGGATTGAATGTAAAAAGTTGAAAAAATTAAGACATATCTCATACTTGTTTCGATATTCTTTGATAATTGTTTATACCTGCAGTAATTATTTCATTGGTAAATGATATATTTGAACAATATATTAAAAATTTAATAATGTAATTAACTAAAATAAAAGAGAACAGTGGTGTTTAAATAATGATTAAAATATATGTTTCAAATTAGCGAACATTTTAATTTCAATCACAGTAATAAATATATTTTAATTCAAGAGAATTTAGATGTATTTGTACAGATTTCGATTTGAAAAATAAAAAAGATAACTCGCTACTAATATCTGTATGTATACGTATATTTGTATGTACATTAAGTTTCTTTCATACTTTGCAACTATTTAAAAAAATTTAAACATTAAGAAGAGGTAGAAATTTTATATAATGTTTCGCATGAAAGCACTAGGTTATTTCTAGAAATAATACGGACATTTTTGCTAGACATAGGTATAAAAATTAAACAAAATAATTTAATCACGTACACAAGCGGAAAAAATTTACAAAGATGATTGAAAATTTTCGAAAGGAACTGAAACATATCGAAAATTTTTTTGAGAATTTGGACGAAGCATTGAGAGTATTTAAGTTTGTTATACTTTTTTTCACTTTGTTTTGTCTTGTTTCAATTTGTTTCATTTTTTAAATGATGAGTAATAATCTGTAATAATGAGTGTTTCAGAATGTTTCAATACGTCTCAAATTTTTTCTGTTCATTTCATTTTGTTTTATTCTTTTTTGTTTTATTACTATCTATTTCTGTTTCATTTCAATTGACTTAAAAAAAATCGCCTTGTATAAAATTTTTTGGTTGTTTTAAAAAAATTAAAGGAAGTGAAACAAACTAAAACGAATTGTTTTAGAATAACTTTTTCTTCCACAATTTAAAACAAATAATATAAACTTTTATCCAACCAATGGGAAGTAAGGCCTTTGTAAATCAATAAGATCCAAAAATCATTTTAAAAAAATTGTTACGTTTCGTCGGTATGGTTTCCGACCTCTTCAGACTAAAAAGACGTAATTAAAATTTATTAAACAAAACAAATTAAATATACACAAAAATAGTTTTCACTTTACAGTACATACCTAACTTAAAATTAATTCATACACTAAACTAGTTACATGAGAATTACTCATATTGTCGAACTAAGAACTGATACAAGTTGTTGTCTATTTATATTGAAAATCAGAAAGACAGTTAGATATTTGTTTATAAACAGAAGGCAAATACATTATGTCCGTTTTTAAATTTATCGCATTTTTATTTCCGTTTATATATAACATTTCGGATATCTTACGCTTTTTGTTGTTACATTCTTTATCTAAAATTATTGTATTTGACCAATCAAATTCATGAGAGCATTTTTTCATGTGTTCACCCACAACTGTATTTTTATTGATAGACTTTTTATGTTCATTTAATCTTGTTTTTAATGATCTCTTTGATTCCCCAATATAACAAGCTGAACAAGATTTACAGTTAAATTTATAAACAATACCAGTGATATCATCTTTCTTAAGCTTATCTTTACCAATTTTGATAATGTGGTCAAGTTTTTTATTAACTAATGGTATAGTATTTATGTTAAATTTTTTTAACGATTTTTTGCATTGGTTATATAATCGAGGAACAAAAGGAATCGCTATTGTACATATTGAGTCAGAAAAATTACTTAGTTTTGATTTTTCATTAACATTATTGTATTTATAATTTTGTAATCTTTTGTTTATGCATGATATAATGAATTTTTTTGGATAATCATTTTGTTGCAATAACTTTTTAATTAAATTAATATTCTTTTCTTGAAATCGTTTGTCTGAAAGTAAAACTGCTCTATCGGTTAAATTGTAAACAATATTACGTTTTAATTCTATGGTATGAAAAGATTTAAAGTTCAGTAAACGAGAGGAATTTGTTGATTTTTGAAACCAATCAGTTATTAAATAATTATTTTCTCTAATTAAAGTTAAATCTAAAAAGTTAATTTTATTGTTTTTTCCATCTCATGCGTAAATCCAATACATTTGTCATAATTATTAAAAATATTCAATACAGTTGTGAGATCATCTTTATGAATACAAGTTATTATGTCGTCAACATATCTATAATAAAAGATCGGTTTTATATTATGTTCAAATTTTAAAATGCTAAGACACTCGCTCTCTAAATCGTCCATTACTATATTCGCAAATAATGGCGAAATGGGAGAACCCATAGGAGTGCCATAAATTTGTTGATAAGTCACATTATTAAAAGTAAAAAATGTATTATTAAATAAAAACTTAGTAATATTGATAACATCACAAAACGGAATTTTACATTTATTATGAATTGACTCTACACGTCTTTCTAGACTTTTCATTACGAGTTCATATGATACATTTGTATACAAAGAAGTAACATCTAAAGAAATTAAACAAAAGTCTTTCGGAATTATAATGTCTCTAATTTTATGTACAAAATTTAAACTGTTATCAATGTTAGAATTCGGAATATTAAATGTCTTTTTTAAATTATCATATAAAGATTTTGCTAAATTATGAATGGGACTACCAATAGTAGAAATGATTGGTCTAAGAGGAATGTTAATTTTATGTATCTTTGGTAGTCCATACGCACGAGGTAACACAGTGTTTGTTTGTGTTAATTCCATATCTTTATATAATCTGTCAAGAGATTCTAAATTATTTAGAATCTTCATAAATTTATATACTTCTTTCTGTATGGTAGCTAACGGACATTTATTACAAACTTTGTATGTGTCACTATTAGACAATAAAACGTTCATTTTCGCAATATAATCAGATAAATTCATACAAACGGTCAAATTTCCTTTATCGGCTCTAGTAAAAAGTAAATTATTTTCATTTTCTTTTACAAATTTTTTGGTAAACAATAAATCATTATTAAACTTTTTCTCTTCTACTGACAATTGAAGTCTATTTTTTAAATTATATTTAATATTTCTAACAATTGTTGATCTAACATTGTTTATAATATTTGAATCAACATTATTTAAAAATCCTAATTTAAATTCTACATTCTTTATTATGTCTATTGAAGTTTTAGTGTATGAATTAATTTTAAGTTAGGTATGTACTGTAAAGTGAAAACTATTTTTGTGTATATTTAATTTGTTTTGTTTAATAAATTTTAATTACGTCTTTTTAGTCTGAAGAGGTCGGAAACCATACCGACGAAACGTAACAATTTTTTTAAAATGATTTTTGGATCTTATTGATTTACAAAGGCCTTACTTCCCATTGGTTGGATAAAAGTTTATATTAAAACGAATTGTATTAAACTTAAACAAACCGAAACATATTACAACACACTGAGTGTTTTGTCCAAATTCTCACAAAAATTATCAACATATTTCAGTTTATACAATTTGTGTAAAAATGTTTTCAAAAACCTCTGGAATAATTTGAAATATCTCATTTATTTTTTCTGCCAGAGTAGTTTTTAAAAGTAATTGAACCAATTAAAATATCTTCAAAAATATGAATATTTTCATTTTCCACAATTTACTTTATTATAAATAAAAAGAAAAATAAATAAGCACGGTTTATTTAAAATTAAACTCTATAAGAACGAAATATGTATATTTGATTTTAACTATAAAATTTTTATTTTTGTCAATTTTTGTTCGAATATAATACAAGATTCTGTTTTGTTGTAAGAAAGACAAATATGCAAAAGTTCTCATTCTATAAATTTGTTTTTAAGAAGATCACACATTTTCAACCTTTTTTTAGTCATAAGTTCCGTTGAATTCGATATATAATTATGTAGGGGGGGATCCAATATTTAGAATGTTCATTTCACATTTGCGTCAAATTACGAATTTCATTCATTCGAATCATTATTTTATAATTTCGAAGTTCAAATTTTTTTTTTTTTTTTTTTTAATAATAAACGGGCATTTTCTGCCCAATAGCAATTTACGTAAGCAATTAAAGACAATACAGTTGACGTATTATTTAACGTGGTGTCAGCCCACGGCAGAGACAGCGAAAAAGCGACCAGACGGGGAATCGATCCCGCACCAACGGGAATACGAGTCACGCGCCTTAGCCACTACTCCACTGAACTCCACAAATTTAAGAAAATTCATAAAATAGAAACGTGTAAACTACAAATGCCCAATCAAACGAAGTTAGATTATTAGAATATTATTTATTCGACGCTAAAGATGAGTCTATTATTTCGAAATTACAACTGTACTAATAAACATAAAAATAAAATAGAAATTTATTTAATCGAAAATCACTGATTTATTCATTGCTGATGTTTTAAACTTAGTAGTTTTCGGTTAAATAAATTTCTATTTTATTATGTTTATAAGTGCAGTTGTAATTTCGAAATAGTTGACTTATTATTAATGTCGAATAAATAATATTCTAATAATCTAACTTCGGTTGATTGGGCATTTGTAGTTTACACATTTCTATTTTATGAATTTTCTTAAATTTGAACTTCGAAATTTCGGAATAATTATTCGAATAAATGAAATTCGTATTTTTGACGCAAATTTTAGATGAACATTCTATATATTGGACCCCCCCCCCCATTATTTATCTAATAATTTTTTAACCAGTTTATAATCAATAATGTTTTTTTGAAAACATTATATTTATAAAGGATCATATATGGAAAAAATAATAAAAAGTAGAGTTCAGTGGAGTAGTGGCTAAAGCGCGTGACTCGTATTCCCGTTGGCGCGGGATCGATTCCCCGTCTGGTCGCTTTTTCGCTGTCTCTGCCGTGGGCTGACACCACGTTAAATAATACGTCAAACTGTGTTGTATTAAATGAATTTCTATGTGTTAAAAAGGGCAGTAATGCCCGTGAATATAAAAAAAAAAAAAAAAAAAAAAAAAAAACTTGTCTATGATTTAGTGTTTTAACACTTTTTGTGAGCAAGATTTTTTGTGTGATTTCTTAAAAACTGTTAAATCAATTATTTTCCATATGGAAATAATTTATGTGAAAAACTGTAAATAATAGTGAATAATTGTAAATAACTGTTAAAAAATGTCAGAATTGAGACATAAATAATAGTTATTTACAATTATTTACTATTATTTACTATTAATTACTATTATTTACTATTATTTACAGTTATTTACAGTTATTAACTGTTATTAACTGTTATTTACAGTTATTTACAATTATTTACAATTATTTACAGTTTTTTATAATTATTTACAATTATTCATAATTATTTACAGTTATTTACATTTTCAAAAATTTTTGAAATAGTGAATAATTTAATAATTATTTACAATTATTTATAGTTATTTACAGTTATTTACAGTTTTTTACAGTTATTTACAGTTACTTAAAATTATTTACAATTATTTACAATTTCCCATAGTTTTTACAATTATTTACAGTTATTCACATTTTAAAAAATTTTCGCCTATATATAAAATTATTGAATAAATTCGTGAATATTTTCGAAAATGTAAATAACTGCAAATAATTGTAAAAAACTATAAATAATCGTAAATAACTGTAAACAATTGTGAAAAAAGTGAATAAATGTAAATAACTGTAAATAAATATAAATAACTGTAAATAAGTGTACAGTTAATAAGTGTAAATAACAGTAAATAACTGTAAATTAGAGTAAATAACAGTAAATAATTGTAAATAATTGTAAATAACTGTTATTTATGTCTTAATTCCCACATTTATTAACACTTTTTTGCAGTTATTAACAGTTATTTACAATTATATCCAAAAATTTTTTCCATATGGGTTATTGTTTGTTAAATAGATAAGTTGTTAATTTATAAACAATTAATTAACGTAAATCACATATATATTTCACTCTCGTTGATAATTAAATAAGTGGATAAATGAATGAATAAATTAATAAATGAATAGCCCTCTTGACTGGAAACAATGTTAATGAAATAAAAATAGATATGAAATTTTTTTTTATTCAATTTTTAGTAAATTATACTTCATGGTGACTTTAATAACGATCTGTAAAATTAAATTAGATTGTACAAATGATTTGGAATCGAAAAAAATGTTAATACATTTTTTCTAAAAGTTTTTTCTTCACAAAAATAATTAATTTTCAGGAATTTCCCTGGTTGTTGATGGAAAAATAAACTAAAGTTCATAAAAATATTAACTTTGTAACTATTTTGATAGATTAAATATGATATTTACACTAATCACATAAGTAAAATAACCTACATATCATAATTCTTAAAATATCATATGTTATCTTTCTAACAAAAAGTATTTAATTAACTTAATATTAAAAATTGATAATTGTTTAGTATGAAAAAAGCATTAAAAATTTTATTTTAGAATTTTAAAAATTCGAAATATCTTATAAATCCTAACTCTAGACTACATTTCTAAAGTTTTTTATATGTTATTTTGAATGGCAAATGGAATATATATTACTTGATTTGCAGCGATTTTTATTTTTCAAGCGTGCGAGTAATAAATACACATTTATTTATTTACTATAAATATTTAATGAAATATTAAACCAATGAATATATAATAATGTATTAGTATCTCTCTCATCATTTCTATTATAATTTACTCAATTAATTAAAAAGTAAATATGAAACATCATCGCATTCAACTATTTGAATAAGTGCGATTCTCCTTTTCTTAAATAGATATCGTTCCCATAAGCTTTAATGGTTCCATTTCTTATATATAGAATTAATGTATGATAGTGTTGACTAAACTCGTGTTGTTAAACAATGTCGCTTTAATCGCTTAATTTCCTAAATAATATCGTGTAAAACCTTATCGACTCGTTGTCTTTCGAGTCCGGAACAGAGCGCGTTTGTTAATTTTGACGGATCATATTACACTTACCCCCACCGGCCACAGTTCGACGGCAGAACTGTGCGCTGTATATACAGTGAACTGCTATGTTACCGCACCTATCTAATCTTTGTGATTCGTTAATGTAATTGTATGCGTTGCGTATTTTGGATTGTACTAATACTATATCGATAGAATCGCTTTCGTTTACGTTTATAATCATGTGCATTTTGGTTTTTGAACATATAGCATTACATATATGTTTAACTTATAGCATTACATATATGTTTAACTTATAGCATTACATATATGTTTAACTTATACTGTTGAGTTAAGAAGATGTAAAATGGATACTACACCTGTACTCATAAATATTTACTATCTTTTTATTTTATTGCAAAATTTAAAAAAAATAAATGCTTTAGCTTGTAGTACGTACCATGAAGATTATTCAGTTAAATTTTTAAATCAATTCATTCATTAGTTTCTTAGAATTTTAGATTTCTTGTACAAAATCTAAAAATTTTAATATGTAATATTGGAACCCAAATTTCCGAAAAACTAATGAATGAATTTATTTGAAAATTTAACTGAATAATCTTCATGGTAAATACTACAAATTAAAGCATTTATTTTCCTCAAGTTTTGCAATATGATGAAAAAATAGGCCAAATTCATGAGTACAGGTGTAGTGTCCGTTTTACATCCCCTTAATATCAACGCACGCATACTTTAATCGAATCCAACGAGTTAAGGGATAATGGAACGTTTGTGATTAGACTTTTATACGAATATAGTTGCGGTTTTGCGAACAATAGCGTTTGAAGGATTTACGGAACCGATGGGACTCCGGATTTTTTTCGGTGAAGCAATAGGCATAAAATGGTAAAAAGATCGTTTTAATTTCTACTAGGGTATTAGACGACTGATAAATAATTCTATACATACCACTAAAATATTTCTTTATATGAAACTTAGATTTTAGTGTTTATTTTTAGTGTTATATAAAGTTAAACTGCAATGATTGTAATGGTTGTTACATTGGGCAGACCGGTAGAACTCTTGAAACTCGAATTAAGGAGCATAGGTCTGATTGTTTGCATAAACGTGAAAGATCGGCCCTTTATACTCATGTTTTAAACACCGGTCATAGTATGAATTTTGATATTAATAATGTTAAAATCCTTGATAATGAGTGCAATTACTATAAAAGATTGGTATCTGAAATGATTAATATACACATTCACAAGAATAATATCAATAGAATGTTTGATACACAAAAGTTGTTAACTGTTTTTAAAGATTATATTGATGGTGACTTTAGGATTGAGAATCGGAGTTGATAATGTTTCTTATTTTGACATGTGATGTTTTTGTGTGTATGTGTACATGTGTATATATATATATATATATATATATATATATATATATATATATATATATGTATATATGTATATAATTATATTAGTATTCATTAGTTTACTATAATTAATCTTTCAAATTGTTCTTTACGCTTTCTCTTTTATTCTTATTTTTTTTATAATTAATACATTTAATTCAAAGTACACACGCGCATGTGCTAATGGGTACATACGACAACAGCGCCCTACTACATAAATATCTTTTAACTTGGTAGCTCACAATTGTGTTATCCTTCTTATGATTTCTGTTTAACTATTGTTGTGAACGACTTCACTGCTTCTTGTTTGATCGTGTTTCTTTATAGCTTATTTATACTATAGACTGAAACCTATACTACTTAATGGTTTCTATTATTAATTGTTTAAATAGCAATGTTTATTGTAAAATTGTTTTTTAATGGATTTTATAATATTTATTATTGGTTTTGGAGAGTTGAAAGGTTATAATTGAGACTTTGATATTTTAATTGCCATTGATTTTGTGAATTTTATCAAGTAAAAAAATTATATGTATTTATATGTTATGTTTCAGGAAAAGAATGTTACTCATAGTTATGTAAATTAATTTAAATCAATTTTTTGCACTTGAAAAGGGTCATCAAAAATATGACTGAAACGTTGTATGATTAACCAGCAATAAAAAGTATTATTGACAGTTAATAGCTGTTTGTATCATTATTAAAGGAATTATTTACACTGTCGTTAAACTCTACTAATGAATAATAACAAATACAATAACACTGATGAAAATAAAATCGATTTACAACTTTGCAACGAGTAATGATTACAGCCTTTGTCTCTTTCACTATGCGTATTCGTTAAACATTGCCGGTCCGATCGTGTTTTGTTTCGCGTGAAACTTTTGTCTCTACTTTTGACTATAACCTACTTTTTAAAAATACAACTAAATATGAAACAATTAATAACATTAATAATAATGATATTGAAAGCAATAAAATAAAATTAATTTAATTTAAATATTAGAAAGTATGTACGTAAATTAGAAAATTTGATTATATTGAAAACAGAATAATGATTATTATTAAATAATTTATTCATATTAAATAACTTTGAAAATTTCTAAAATTAAATATAATAATTAAAAAACCATAAACATTAATTTACTGATGTAAGATAAGTAAATTATTAAGATTGGGTTGAAGATAATATATATCAGTACTTGTAACGAAAAATAAAATCTTTAACATGTTGGTATCAAAGAATGATACGATTTTTTAAATTTTTTCTAATAACTTGTGGTACTTAGTGAAAATATTAATTTCCGGTGTTTTATACAGAATTATACAAATTCTAAAAAACATGCTACGATCTTTTCTCAAAGCAAGGAGATGTAAAACAGACACTAAACCTGTATTCATAAATATTGACTATCTTTTCATTTTTTTATGGCAAAATTTCAGGAAAAGAAATGCATTGACTTATAAGGTGTGCCATGAAAATTATTCAGTTTATTTTTTAAATAAATTTATTCATTAATTTTTAGGAATTTTTGGTTTTTGATACAAAATGGAAATATTTTAATATTTAATATTGGAACCCAAATTTTTCAGTAACTAATTCATGAATTTATTTAAGAAATTTAACTGCATGATTTTCATAGTACATATTACAAGCTAATGTATTTCTTTTCCTATACTATTGCAATAAAATTAAAAAAAATAGGTAATATTTATGCGTACAGGTGTAGTGCCAGTTTTACATTACAAACAGATAATTTCTTAATTATTAATTTGTTAAAATTTTTTACCTACGAAATTTTTATGATTATACATATAAATTTGTATAGGAAATTTATGTGAATGATTATGATATAATAATTATAGATATACAATTTTTATTAAAAATGAACAATTTTGACACATCAATTCTAAAAAAATTATTTGTCATAATAAGAAATGATATAGAACTTTTAAATTAAAAATTTAAATTAAAACATTTCTAGTGTGTCTGTAGGAGAAGATCAGGATAACTTATATATTAATTAGTTCTCTATGTTTGCAATTTTTTTTCCTTGTGAATTCCGAAGCGCGGGGCCCACCAAAGTGCGGGGCCCTGGGTGACCGCCTCACTCGCTTTACCCAAACGACGGCACTGCACCTAACGCATATTCTACCTAACGCGTATTATCACGAACGCGAAAATATTTAAAAGCCTCTGTTTCAAATTCTCTTATATACCAACCAAGTACTTCTCTTACCGCTCGCAGATTGAAAAAATGAGTCGCCACCTAGTGATTAAGCGCGGCAACAGCAGTCTCGTTGTGTCATTCTCTGTATTCATAATTTTTACGATACTGAATAGCAATTTTTGTGAGCGCGTATATCATAAACTCGTAGAAGTATAGTAAATTTTCATAAAAGTATGTTAAATTTCCTGCGTATGTCGAGTTTGTCTCCCCATTAGTCAAAAATATAGTAATTTTCAATTATATATTTTTCTGAGTGTATATATGCTCAAAGCACATACCTAAAGAATGCACGAATCCGAAGAACCGGAGATTCGCAGAAAAAGGTAGTAAATATTTTAATTGCTATAATATTGAAAATTTACTGTAGGGTAAATTAACTTTTGAATATTGAATTTAAATATATACAGTTATTGTATATGTAAACAAATATTAGAGAAAAGCTCAAGTTTATTACACATCAATATAAGGCTAAGTTTAAATATGTCATATATGGAATATCATGTAGTTCTGTTCGATTACATGTATGTAATTAATTTCACCGATTTTCAATAGAGAGCAAATATATATAGTTCGATATTTGAAATAAACGTAGCAAAAACAACAAAAAAAAATATTAAACATAGATTTACTTTATACTAAAAATAAGTAAAACTATCTAATATAAAGTAATGGGAAAGAACCAGGAACATTAAATAAAATATAAAACTTAAGCTTTGTTTCTAAGAATATTTCACTTTAAATAGTATATTTTTCACCAGGAAAAAAAGTAAAGGATGTCCTAAATCGTATGTAAATTGTAAGGCACAATTCACAAAAGTCGAAAATTAAGCTCGACATCGTAGGTGACCGTGAGTATTACGTATAATTTCGAACTTGAGTATCGTTTGGATATTGAATTCAGTAGACATTAGACAGCAAAATTTTGAAACATGTAACGTGTAATATCATTGAAGAGCGGCTCTTATGTTTAGATTCTTGACCTTAATATATGATTATGAATTTGAACGATGAAATTAAAAATAACCATTATCGTGAAACGTACTTAAAAATGAATTTCGTGTTTATTTCTAATTATAATATCTTTACATGTGTATTTCATATATACGAAATACTGAATTTGAGTACACAATTATAAGATTAAAATAAAATATTTGGGTTATCTTAAAATTTGAATAACTAAAAATAATAAATGGACTATTTGCAATTGCCCAACAATTCTATTTGCATCAAATGTAAATTCTTAATAAAATATAAATATTAAGAAGTTTATCACAAGTAAGGTTATATTATATTCGATTTTATATTAATTTTTTTTATTTCCATATTTATGAATGAATTCTTAATATTAATAAAAAATTATTATTTTAACAATTTAAATATTTATTTATTGCTGACATGTAACTTTTTAAATATCCCACACAGCATGGAATATTTCACTGGAATATTTCCATGGAACCTTCCATGCAGATTATTGGAAGTCTCTACGGAATATTTCAAAATATTTCACTGGAATCTTCCATTTAAAGCTTCCAGGAATATTTCAGGAATATTTCAAAGGAATGTTCAAAAATTTTCTCGAAATATTCCATGAAATATTCACGGAAGATTTCTGAAATATTTCATGAAATATTCCATGTAATAATTATGAAATATTGCAGTGAAATATTTCATAGAAGATTCCAGGAAGATTCCATAAACATTTCGCTGGAAGATTCCGAAAAACTTTTAAATCGTACAGTGGAATATTACACAAATCTTCCAGAAATATTCCACAAAATATTTTACGCAAAGATTTCAGTAATGTTCTGGTGAAATATTTCATGAAAGATTTCAGAAAGATTCCATAAACATTTCGCTGAAAGATTCCGGTAAACTTTAAAATCGTACGGTGGAATATTACATGAATCTTCTAGAAATATTCCACGAAATATTACACAGAAAGATTTGAGTAATCTTTCTGTGTAATATTTCGTTATTATTATTACTATGACATAAAACTTCCAGAAACATTCTACGAAATATTGCACAGAAAGATTTAAGTAATCTTTCAGTGGAATGTTGCATGGAAGTTTCTAGAATGATTCCATGAAGTTTTCGTTGGAAGGTTGCGCGGAACGTTATGGGAGGTTTTCAGTGACGCCGATAGAGGGATGTTCGTTAAATGGGAGTTTTATCCCCAAGCGGTTGGAAGATACCTCACTTATTATATAAGCGAAAGGGCATCGGCGCTTTGATGTGTACAGTCCAAGCGAATATGTAAATGCGATTTTATAACTAAATGTTTATATATGCGCATATGTATTGATGTATAAGTTTAATGTGTTATTAAATAATATATATATATATATATATATATATATATATATATATATATATATATATATATATATATATATATATATATACTACGCCCTCACAACATTTTACATCTTCCACAAATCTTCCAGGAATATTTCATGAAAGATGAGAGATTATTCAAACCTTCCATTGAAATATTCCTGAAATCTCTCAAGAATATTCCATGGAATATTCCAATGTAGGAAGAATCAAGGACATATGAATATTAAAGGAATATTTTATGGAAGATTCCTGAAATATTCCAAATCTTCCGTGCCAATATTCTGCGAATCTTCCGTAAATATTCCACGAAATATTTTACGATAGATTTCTAAAATCTTCCAGAAATATTTCATAGAATATTTCATGAAAGATTCCTTAAATTTTTCGTGCATATTCCATGAAAGGTTCATGAAATGTTTCAAATCTTCCGTTCCAATATTCCGGAAATCTTCCATGAATATTCCAACGGAATATTTCATGAAATATTCCTGCAAGATTCCTGAAATATTCCAATGAAAGATCTGAGATGTCCTAAATCTTCCAATGAAATATTCTTGGAATCTTCCAAAAATATTCCATGGAATATTCTAATGTAGGATGAATAAAGGACATATTACAGGAATATTCCATGGAAGATTCCTAAAATATTTCAAATCTTCCGTGCCAATATTCCAGGAAGCTTCCATAAATATTCAATGCTGTGTGGGTAACATTATCAAAAGCTGTAGCATAACATTTTATTTAAGAGCAGGCCGGATTCGTTGCCCTTGTCTAATTGAGTTTTTTGTTATTTACGTAAGTATTAATCGATGTATCTACAAATTGAAAGTGAAGCGCAATAGATAATATTATTATTATGAATATTATGTACACTTTTACTTCAGCGTTCCTTACTTTTCTCGAAAACAATGAGATAGAATATTTTTTTCTTGTGCATAAATATTCATAATAATAATATCTATTACGCTTCATCTTCAATTTGAAGATACACCGATTAATACTTGAGTAAATAACAAAAAACTCAATCAGACAAGGATAGCGAATCCGACCTGCTCTTAACAAAGTTTTTCTATATGAAAACAAAGTACTTAAACAATTGATTGAATTAAGAAAAAAATATATTTTATTCTTTTAAAAGTATATTTTATTTAATCTTCCAAATCAAAAGATTCGTATAGAAAAGCCCAAAGCCAAAGGAGTTGTCAATGCTTTTTTACTATAAAGCGCTGAAGCAAATAAAGCACCAAATACATTCAGAAAGTAAACATGTATAAAAATATTAATCAAAAGATATGTTTTTAATCGTACAGATTACTTTGTTTGCTTGTGTGATTATTTATGTAGAAAATAAACGATCGCTCAAAATCTATAAAATATTCATAATTTCATTATTGAAATGACTTGCTTCAATCTTTAATTATATATTATTCAATAAATTTTAGAGAGAAAAAAAATTTTTACATTAGGCAAATCTGATTAAATGAAAATTATTTTGAAGGCCATAATGGAATATTTTTAGTTCTTTAACTATTTCATTTATGAAATCTTATAATAGTTTAAGAATGCGTTAAGAGTCAGTTGTATACAGACACAGTTACCTGTTTTACCGAATCTATTTAAAATTTATTTTTTATAAAAACTAATAGCTTCAGGCAGAAATAAAGAGATGGTTCCGATTCGTGTAATAGAAAGCAATATTTTCTCTGATAAGAATAATTTAATTCCACTGCTTTATTTTCAAGAAAAGTTGGAATAACTTGAAAATCCCATTATTTGACACTAATTTCTAATTTTTTAAGTTATTCCAACTTTTCTTAAAAACGAAGCAATAAAATTAATTCATACTAATCAAAGAAAATATTACATTTTATTAAACACATCGAAACCATCTCTTTATTTTTGCCTCTTGTTGCTAATTTTGGGAAAAAAAGTCAATTTTTTAATTAGAAAAGGACAGAGATACAGCGGCAATTTATTTTCATTTTTATGAAAATTCATTAATAATAGTTCAATAAATTTTTTAATACAAAAAAACTAATATTAATAAATTACTTGTTCAAAAACAAAGACGTAAATAATAATTTTTTAAAACATTTATTTGCGTAAAAAGAACTAAGTTTAATTTTTCAACGTGACGCTTGATTGCTCGATTTAACATATTTTGATAAAAAATTTGTTTAACGAGAGTGACAGCCCAACCTGAAATGGAGAACTAAATGAAATATAATTTTGCATAATTGAAATTGTAAAATATTAATATTTTCAGTTGATAAGTAATTGTTTATAAATATTAGAATATTAACAGTTCACTTTTAGATTTATTTGTTCAATGTTGGTTTTAATTGAAATTGTGCATTGTGCCATTAATGCCAGAAACGATACTATTCCACATGAATATAAAATCACTCGAGCAAAATAAAGGCGATAAATTACTATGTGTAAACAGTATCAACCTCTTATACATAATTAAAAGTTGTACTTCTCACACGCCCTGCCTACTTGAGAAGTCGAATATCTCGCATTCAGTTTCAGAAAATTTTCTATTATATCATTAGATAGTAAAAATAACTAGTCATAGTGTACTATATTCTAACTAGTTAATGATACTGATGTTACATTCCATGGAACTACCTTTAAATTTAATTAGAAATTATTAAAACATTTTTTTTTATTATTAAAACAACGATAGTAAATTATAAAAAAATTAAGTTTCAACTATTTCAAAGCTTTAATTCAAAATCAGTTCCATGCGATGTACCGAGTCAGCACTTATCAACATTTTTATTGCAAAAACTCTCAAATTGTACGAAAGTGTGAAGGAGAGACAGAGAAGGAAATAAATTAGGAATTTCATTAGCAAGCAGGCTAATGAACTTCTTGACGATTTTCTTGATGAATTCGAATACACGTCGAAGTTTGATTGGACGACCCATCTCCAATTGCCCGGACACAAGGTTCTAAAAACAACCTGGAGGTCTAGCAAGTCGTCTTTTGTCATAATAAGACAGCACCCGCAATAGTCGGCTCTGCTGGTCCACTGAGTAATTAGAATCAGTGTTAGAAAAATAAGTTATAAATTTTTAAGGTTTAGAAATTTAAACCATATTAATAATTAGCCTAGAAGCCTAATTCATTAATAATATTAAGATAATTAATCTTGTGTGATATCAAAATCTGTGGAACTTTATCTTGAAAGAAAAAGGAAAATACGTTCAACACAAATTCTATAAATAAAATATCTTGAGAGACAATTGTGCCGCTGACCAGAATATAACCTGTGTTCAAGCAATTGAGGAAGGAACCAATCATTCTTGCCACGGACTTTCTCACCGAGTAGTTTAAGGAGTCTGAGTATAGAAACGTCAGGACTATCGAAATGGAGTCAATTTCTTCTCTTTCTCTCCTAATTTTGTGAGTTATTTATACCAACGAAATTTATAAATTAAACTAATAAAAATTAAAGCGTAAATCAGCAAGTAAGGATAGTAAAATTATATAAATAATCTTAGTTAATACTTAGAAATTAATATAAGATCATATAACTATTTTTCTTCATAACAAATAAAGATAATTGTTGTTAGACTATTATTTAGAATAAGAACCTAACAGTAAGATATAAGACAAAATCTTTAATTAAATAAAAACTAATTAAAAGAAAGTTTGTGAATCATTTAATTTTTGAAAATATATATAATCCTTTTTTTTTATAACTTAAATGTCTATATATATATATATATATATATATATATATATATATATGCATAACAAATATTCATAAATTTATAACTCGTGAATATGCACAAGTATTGTTAATATTATTATTAAGACATTGATCATAACATTTAATTAAATACGAATTTTGGGTGTAATTATCGTTATATTTTCATTTCATCTATTTCAGAAATTCGAAGTTTTGGTTACGCTTTGAAGTGTCACTTTGGTTACGCTCTAAAGTGTCACTTTGGTTACGTTCTTAAGCGTCACTTTCGTTACATTCTTAAGTGTCACTTGGGTTACGCTCCTGAGCGTCACTTTGGTTACGCTCTAAAGTGTCACTTTGGTTACGCTCTAAAGTGTCACTTTGGTTACGTTCTTAAGTGTCACGTTGGTTACGTTCTTAAGCATCACTTTGGTAACGTTCCTAAGCGTCACTTTGGTTACGTTCTTAAGTGTCACCTTGGTTACACTATTAAGCGTCACTTTGGTTACGCTCTAAAGTGTCACTTCGGTTACGTTCTTAAGCGTCACTTTGGTTACGCTATTAAGCGTCACTTTGGTTACGCTTCAGGAATACGTGATTTCTGTTGCGCTGAGGAAACGTGACCATCAGTTACGCTCAAGTGAAAGTTACGTTAACTATTATACAGATAAATAAATGTTGAGAAACATAAGTTCTGATCAAAATTAGATCTAATTTAAATTTCTACAACCAATAAAGATCAAGAAAAATCAATTTAAGAATTATACTTGTGAGCATTCCAACGAGTTATTATTAAAACCAATACATCAGCAAGGGACAAGGTAAGTCCTGGGACGGTAGACTGGTTCCCAGCAAAAATAAATAATTTTTGTTATGAACTCAACGACCGAACCTAGTCCGGTCGTAACACTGATGATAAGTGTATTAATTTAGAATTCATGATTTGTCAAGTTTAAGGTGCACGGTATCTGCTTCCTGTTTCACGGTTAATTACGCGAATACCAAAAATTTCAAATAATTTTCTTAGAATAATTAATTGTACCATTAAAAATAAGCTATTCTTTTTATTTCAATTATTATTAATTTATTGGACTTTGGGTGATTCATTTTGCTCGAAATTAGCAAGTATATGTATACATCTCATATCTGTTGATGATAACTAAGGTGCTATCTGCTTGAGCTAAGAAATCAATGAAAATTTTAACAATAGAGTAAAAAAACGTGCAAGCATAAAATTATTTAAAAAAATTATTATTCGTAAAAAATTCAATTAGGCAAAGGAATATTAACTTAATTCAAATAAGTTTTCGATAAATAAGTAAATATTTTACTAAGATAAATTTTTGTATTTATAATCACTTGAACAAATATTTAAAAAAAGAGTATGTTTTTATTGTAAATATAAAAAGTAAATAGTCTTAGGAATATATATAAAAAAGTTGGATCATCAAAATTTTCAATAAAATAAAAAACTTAAAAACAGTAAGAACGATCTATAAAAACTAAATGTATATAAAATTTCCAATAAAAAAAAGCCTTTAAAAATTCATAATTTCTGAATCAAAAATATTCTTTGAAACTCATTCACCTAGTACACCGAAAAATTGAAAAAAATGTGTTTCATTGAAACTAATATTTTTAGTAATTTTTTATGTAATTTTATGAAAATTTTAATATATAATATTTCTATACTTATAAATTTAGAAATTAAAAGTGCCTGATATTATAAAATTTAATAATTTTTTAATAAATTTTATTGTTACGTATCTTACAATAAACATTTTTTCCTTAATTATTCACAATTTTATTTAGTTGATTAGAAAATTCGTGGATCTCTTTTTAATACTTTTAATGGAGGTTGTAAAAAAAAAGACAAGAATTTTAACTGCTAAAAGTAGTAGAAGGTTAGATGGCGGTACTTTTGTTAGTAACGGAAGTTAAGGCGTAACAAAGTAAGATGTTGGTTTTTTCGTAATATTCGTGACCTGGGATATTGAAAATATTATTAATAATTCCTGGGTTCAGGGCCGGTCTAACACTACCTGGGGCCCGGGGCTACAAAATCATGGGGGCCCATCATGATCATGAAATAAGGGTGCTATTTCATTCTAAATTAGGAAAAGTGGGCATTTCTTCATATATAATTTTATAATTTTTTAGATGTATATATAATAATTTTTTGAATTCCTATTAATAATTTACAAAAAAATTATTGCTTACATAAATAAAAGTACATACAAAATTATAAAAGATATAAAAAAAGTACGAAGTTATTAAATTAATACTTTAAATTTTTCATAATTTATGATTTAGGACATGTAAAATACAATTTGTTCGCAATATTTGCTTAGAACGAAAAGAATTAAATCTGAAGAAAGAGTAAACTAACAAAATTGACCGGGGAAGCTAGACAAACTCTTACTGAGAGTATGAATAAGGAGATGAAGGAAGTGTCGATCGCTAGAAAAGGAACAAAGAAAACTTTAATGCACTGAAGGAAGAGTGAACTAAGAGGCCGATCAACACACTGAGACGCGAGGTGAAGGTAGGACCCAAAGAAAATTGCCAACAACAAACTGAGCTCGAACCCCTGGAGGGTGAGCGCCGGCACACCTGCCTTCAAGGGTCTGGAAGCGCTTCCGAGGTAGACTTGCACGAAAGAAAACTAAGAAACATACACAATAAAAGAAAACGATCAATGCACGCACTAGAATACAAGTCAGAAAGAAACACTGAATTGAAACTGAAAGGAAAGGGTAAATTTTATTACACGAAACTAAACACAATTATTATAACACTTTGTCACTGAAGAGAGATGGTGATACACGACTGCACGGCCCAAAGGGTGAAGCAAAACTGAACCGAGCGCCTACTGCGCGGCTTCCTTCATGGTGGCGACCGACGCCATGGAGAGAGAGAGAGAGAGCTTGCGCGAAGACGGTGCGCGCAAGAAATTGGCGGCAACACGTGTTCGGCTCCAAGAGAAGAGGAAAAATGCGCAACACAATTAAATGATTATTGAGAGTGTAGAATTATAAATAAAGTATTTATTGTCACTTTATTAATTTTATAAAATAATTATAAAATTATATAATATTCTTATTTTTATAAAAAAAATAATAAAAATAATGAATTCAAAGAATTATAAAATAATTTTATATTAAAAGAATTGATAACTTTGAATATAAAAATAAACATTTTAGTTTAATATTAAAATTATTTTCAAACAAAAAAGTTTCCATATTTTTAATAAATGTGATGATTGGTAGATTACATAGTTATAAAACATAAAATTTATTATACCGATATTTTAACAAGTGAAGAAATATATGTAAAGCTACGACACTTAACATTGAAAAAATTCGAGTTTTTCTAGTGTTATTAAAAAAATACTACTATTGTGTAATAATAATAATAATATTAAGAGCAGGCCGGATATGCTGTCCTTGTCTAATTGAGATTTTTGTTATTTATTCAAGTATTAATCGGTGTATCTGCAAATTGAAGATTGAGCGCAATAGATATTATTACAAATATTTATGCACAAGAAGAAAAAATCTATCACTTTGTTTATGAGAAAAGTAAGTGACACGAAAATATTATAAACATAAACTTTTACTTTGGCGTTACTTACTTTTCTCAAAAACAATTTTTTTTCTTGTGCAGAGATGTTCATAATAATAATATCTATTGCGCTCAACCTTTAATTTGAAGATACACCGATTAATACTTGAGTAAATAACAAACAAATCAATTGTTACTCGGTCGGTATCAGGTTCTACTACGATCTGCTGTTAATAATAATAATGATTGAAGTAAGAAATAATTTTGATAATGTTTATCAAAAATAATAAAAATAATAAGAAAACAATACTTTGATTGAGATTAAATATCTATCATAATTAAATTTTTTATTTCACAAAGAATAAAAACATTATTTTTTTTTTAAATATCAAAATCTCTTTAGTGGGGCCCCTGTATCAGTGGGGCCTGAGGCTCAGACCCTACTAGCCCCCCTTAGTCCAGGCCTGCCTGAGTTATAGATATTTCTAATATATTCTTTAATTTGTTGAAGTTCACATCATATGTCAGATTTTGAACAATTTAGTCGTAATTTGAAACTTGCTTAACTAAGAAGGAGAGGTCCTCACTTCTAGGAAACAAATTTAGCTGATACTCCAGGTTACGACTCTTTAATGAAAAGAAATAAACCCGGGTTCTTTCTTTTCGTCTAATGCACCCAGAGACTAAGATAAAGGCATTTTTCGAAAACATAGTAAAAAGGAGCGCTAATACAAACTTGATTAACCAAGAAACTAAAACTCTGACAGCAAAATAAAAGAAAGATAAATGAGAGTATAGGTTTAATACTTGAATTTGAGCTTTATTGCATCAGAAAGTCTTGCCCAGCTCAAAAGTTATAGCTTACTCATGGAAAATTTGACTGAAATATTTCGAAATCTTCCACTGGAATATTTCAACAGAACCTTCCATGCAGATTCTAGGAAGTCTTCACGGAATATTTCAAAATATTCCACTGTAATCTTCCATTGAAAGCTTCCAGGAATATTTATGAAATATTTCAAAGGAATGTTCGAAAATTTTTTTGAAATATTTCATGAAATATTCAAAGAAGATTTCTGGAATATTTTATAAAAGATTCCAGGAAGGTTCCATAAACATTTCGCTGGAAGATTCCGAAAAACTTTAGAATCGTACAGCGAAATATTACATAAATTCTCCAGTAATATTCCACGAAATATTTTATAGAAAGATTTGAGTAATCTTCCAGTGGAAGATTGTATGAAAGATTCTAGAAGGATTCCACGGAGTTTTACATAACACTAAAGATACATAAACTAAAGATCTCTGGAAATTTTGAGATCAATAGGTTGAAAATTAGCTGAGAAAGTTTGTGGCAAGTACCAAAATTTAGAAATCAAGTTTTCAACCACTCAAAAGAATTTGAAGTATCGGTTGAGATTTAAAAAAATTATTCATGGATCAAAGTTTCATATTCCATATATATTTATGTTGATAATAATAATAATAATAATAATAATAATAATAATAATAATAATAATAATAATAATAATAATAATAATAATAATAATAATAATAATAATAATAATAATAATAATAATAATAATAATAATGATAATGATAATGATAATGATAATGATAATGATAATGATAATGATAATGATAATGATAATGATAATGATAATGATAATGATAATGATAATGATAATGATAATGATAATGATAATGATAATGATAATGATAATGATAATGATAATGATAATGATAATGATAATGATAATGATAATGATAATGATAATGATAATGATAATGATAATGATAATGATAATGATAATGATAATGATAATGATAATGATAATGATAATGATAATGATAATGATAATGATAATGATAATGATAATGATAATGATAATGATAATGATAATGATAATGATAATGATAATGATAATGATAATGATAATGATAATGATAATGATAATGATAATGATAATGATAATGATAATGATAATGATAATGATAATGATAATGATAATGATAATGATAATGATAATGATAATGATAATGATAATGATAATGATAATGATAATGATAATGATAATGATAATGATAATGATAATGATAATGATAATGATAATGATAATGATAATGATAATGATAATGATAATGATAATGATAATGATAATGATAATGATAATGATAATGATAATGATAATGATAATGATAATGATAATGATAATGATAATGATAATGATAATGATAATGATAATGATAATGATAATGATAATGATAATGATAATGATAATGATAATGATAATGATAATGATAATGATAATGATAATGATAATGATAATGATAATGATAATGATAATGATAATGATAATGATAATGATAATGATAATGATAATGATAATGATAATGATAATGATAATGATAATGATAATAATAATAATGATAATGATAATGATAATGATAATGATAATGATAATGATAATGATAATGTAATAATGATAATGATAATGATAATGATAATGATAATGATAATGATAATGATAATGATAATGATAATGATAATAATAATGATAATAATAATGATAATGATAATGATAATGATAATGATAATGATAATGATAATGATAATGATAATGATAATGATAATGATAATGATAATGATAATGATAATGATAATGATAATGATAATGATAATGATAATGATAATGATAATGATAATGATAATGATAATGATAATGATAATGATAATGATAATGATAATGATAATGATAATGATAATGATAATGATAATGATAATGATAATGATAATGATAATGATAATGATAATGATAATGATAATGATAATGATAATGATAATGATAATGATAATGATAATGATAATGATAATGATAATGATAATGATAATGATAATGATAATGATAATGATAATGATAATGATAATGATAATGATAATGATAATGATAATGATAATGATAATGATAATGATAATGATAATGATAATGATAATGATAATGATAATGATAATGATAATGATAATGATAATGATAATGATAATGATAATGATAATGATAATGATAATGATAATGATAATGATAATGATAATGATAATGATAATGATAATGATAATGATAATGATAATGATAATGATAATGATAATGATAATGATAATGATAATGATAATGATAATGATAATGATAATGATAATGATAATGATAATGATAATGATAATGATAATGATAATGATAATGATAATGATAATGATAATGATAATGATAATGATAACGATAATGATAACGATAATGATAACGATAATGATAACGATAATAACAATAAAAACAATAATAACAATAATAACAATAATAACAATAATAACAATAATAACAATAATAACAATAATAACAATAATAACAATAATAACAATAATAACAATAATAACAATAATAACAATAATAACAATAATAACAATAATAACAATAATAACAATAATAACAATAATAACAATAATAACAATAATAACAATAATAACAATAATAACAATAATAACAATAATAACAATAATAACAATAATAACAATAATAACAATAATAACAATAATAACAATAATAACAATAATAACAATAATAACAATAATAACAATAATAACAATAATAACAATAATAACAATAATAACAATAATAACAATAATAACAATAATAACAATAATAACAATAATAACAATAATAACAATAATAACAATAATAACAATAATAACAATAATAACAATAATAATAACAATAATAACAATAATAACAATAATAACAATAATAATAATAATAACAATAATAACAATAATAACAATAATAACAATAATAACAATAATAACAATAATAACAATAATAACAATAATAACAATAATAACAATAATAACAATAATAATAACAATAATAACAATAATAACAATAATAACAATAATAACAATAACAACAATAATAATAATAATAATAATAATAATAATAATTTTTTTTTTTTTTTGTTTAGATCCGTGTAAGGCCAGCCCGCTGAACCATAGTGACGGCACGAGACCAGGAAACCCCGGGAAGGCACCGCTTTCGCATTTCTTCTTCCCTGGGCCTGTTGATTGCCCGGTATTGGTCTTTTCTAACGTTGCGTCTTCCTACATCCCCCGTCCAACACTATGAGTGTGATTAGGGGTTCAGAAGCCGTTATGTTTATCTTCTATTCCTGCTTTTTCCGCATATTATGGGAGGTCGCTAGCTGAGGTCAGCCTGTACTCCAGAATTTTCTTTTCCGGAGCACTGCCTCTATATAGCTAGCTATTTTTTTCTCCATTGATCTCGACCCTGAAGCATAACACCAACGATATTGTCAGTTGTCAGCGAGCCGAGATCTCTGAGTAGTTTCGCCCTTTCTGCGCTCCATCTCTCGCAGTGAAAGAATGTGTGTTGAGCGTCATCTAAAGGGCCATAACTGCAGTGGGCACAGCTTGGTCTCGGTACCTTACCATATTTGTATAAGTAAGACCTGAAGCAGCCGTGCCCGGTGAGAAATTGGGTGAGATAATAGTTAACCTCACCCACTCGCTGGTGAAACCAGAGGTGTAGCTGAGGTATGAGTCTCGCTGTCCATCTACCTCTGGTTTCGCTGTCCCATTTCTGCTGCCAGGCTGAGAATGTCTGGACCCTGGCAGCTTTTCGGGCTTCGGTAGCTCCTAGGACAGCCTTTGTCTGGTAGACAATTTGCCGCTCCTGGGCTTGGAGGTCAATGGGAATGACCCCCGCCACAACCAGCACCGCCGGCTCAGAGACGGTGCGATAAGAGCACGCAATGCGGAGGGCTCCTCTACGCTGCACCGCCGCCATGCGCTTGCGGTACTTCTCGATTCGTAGCCGCTCCGCCCAAACCTCTGCACCATACAACATTATGGATTCTGCCGTGCGCATGAGCAGGCGCCTTTTGCTTGGCCATGGCCCTTTTGTGTTGGACATGACCTTGCTGATTGCTGTCGTCACAGCTGCAGCTTTGTCTGCCGCCTTTATTATGTGTTCCCCGAAGGTGAGTTTTCTGTCAAGTGTCACCCCCAGGTACTTCACTGCTTGCGAGGTCTGGACCTCCACATCCCCTATTGATATGGAGAGTGGAGTGGCTATGCGCCTCCCCGTGAGGAACACGATCTCTGTTTTGGCTGGTGCCAACTCGAGACCGTGTCTGCTCATCCAGGAACTGACTCGACGCATTACCTGGTTCAGCCTCATACGCGCTTCTTCAGGGTTCCTCGCGATGATGACTGCGGCCACGTCGTCGACGTAGCCAACCAGGAAAGTGCCCTGGGGCGTCTCCATGCGAAGGATACCGTCATACTGAATATTCCAGATGTCGGTTCCCAGCACAGAGCCCTGAGCCGCCCCTGATGTTAGTTCTACAGTCTCCGGACCATCCTTCGTGGAGTAAGTTATCGAGCGGTCTCTCAGATAGTCCTCCATCATCCGTAGAATTTCTGGAGGCACGCTAAAATCCCGCTCGAGAGCATCAAGTGCTACGTCCCACCTCACGGAGTTGAAAGCGTTTTTAGCATCCAAGGTGGCCAGCAGACAGACGGGACGAGAATAATAATTTCCTCGTTCCGTCGACCGTGCGGCATCCACAACCTCCTGGACTGCATTGATGGTAGAGAAACCTCGCCTATAGCCGTATTGACGTGGGGCCAGGCCTCCCGCTGCTTGTACGGCATTTTGTAGGCGGGGTTTAAGCAGTTTTTCCAGGAGCTTTCCCGCCGTATCTAACATACACAATGGTCTGTAAGATGAGGGTTCGTCTGCTGGACCCTTGCCTTTGCTGATTAGTGTCAGTCTCGCTGCCTTCCATCGAGTCGGAAAAACGCCCGCCTCGAGGCAGGAGTTGAACATGTTCAGCAAAAGCATTGGGTGACTCTTAGCAACTGCTTTAATCAGTTCTGCTGGAAGTCCATCTGGTCCGGGGGCTCTCTTATTGCGCATGGACCTCATTGCAATTAAAAGCTCACCCTCTGTGAAGGCTGTCACTTCATGCCTTTCGGACTCAGCTGGCCGCCCTGGTCTTTTTGGGTGCACGGGGAATAAGGTCGCCACTATGTTGCGTACCAAGCTCGGTTCCATTGGAGTTCCCGGTCTGAAGGAACCCAATTTCCGAAGCACGAGCTTGTAACCTAAGCCCCATGGATCGTTGTTTAGATCCTGACCCAGCTGATTCCAGCAGCGCTGCTTACTCAATTCGATGGCCCGCTGTAGATCCTTTCTTGCAGCCTTTTTTCCGCTGCCAGTTGGGCTGCGTCAAGACCGCGTCTCCTTGTTCTCTGCATCTGTCTTCTGAGATGCAGGACCTTTCTCCGGAGTTCCGCGATCTCATTTGTCCACCAGTACATAGGAGACCTTCTCTTGTTGGGCATCCTCCTCGGTACTGCCTCAGCACAGGCCTTTTGGATCAGTCGCATCGTAAGGTCGGTGATCGTTTCGGCCTTTGCTGCTGACGGCATATCATCATTCAGGACTTGTACCAGGCGACGCTGGTCACGTTCTAGTGTCTGAGCTAGCTTACGCTCATCCATTTTCGCGATATTCCATTTAGTGGGGATGCGTTGTACTGCTTGCGGCATCGAAGCATTTCGTACGCGGAAAGTGATGTATTGGTGATCACTTCCGGTAAAGTCCTCGATTACCCGCCAGCCCTCAACGCGCGCAGCAAGATTTTCTGTTGCGAAGGACACGTCAATTATCGTGCCCTCGTTCCCATCCCTCCTAAAAGTCGTCGAAGTTCCGACATTCAGGACGACTAGACCGACCCTTGAGGCCATGTCCATTATTCTTCGTCCCCTGGAGTTCGGATGGGTCGACCCCACTCAATAGCGCTAGCGTTAAAATCTCCAGCCACTATCAGCTCTCCGCCTAAGTCCCTGATGATATCTTCCAAGCTATCTAGCTTGCTTTGGAAGTCGTCTATTGTGTCACTTGGGGTGAGGTATACGCTAATGTAGCTCACATTTCCGCACCTCACCCAGACGAAGCCGTCCCTAGAGCCATCACCCGAGATGTGTGTTTTCTGCGGGTCAGGGATCCATATGGCAGCAGTACCGAGTTCATCTTGATACCAGCAATTCTTATCTCTCTCTTTATACTGCTCACTGATAAGGATAATATCCGCGGCTTTTTCAAAAGAGAGTTGCTCTAGGATGTGATGAGCAAGTCTAGAGCGATGCATATTACCCTGGAGAACAACAGTAGCCATTTTATCGGCTAGTTTTGGCCAAGGCCTCCCGCCATGCAGTACATTTGCCAGAGCCAGAAGTGTGCTTACAGTCCTCCGGTTTAACACCAGCGTCAGTGCATGCAAGGCACTTTGTCTCTCCTGCTCTGCACTCTGCTGCTTTATGATTGGGCTCCCCACATCTATAGCATAAGTTGCTACGGTCAGGGCCCTTGCAGGCATAGCTTCTGTGCCCGAAGGCTAGGCATCGAAAGCACCTTTCTACCACCCTACGACGTCTGATCCGACAATTAATTAGGCCAATCCTAATACGTCCAGCTGCCAAGAGACGCGTAGCCGCGTCGTCCTCTATGGAGACGATTGCGACTCGTTGCCCTCGCTGGTTGGTATCGGTGATGCGTGCTCTAAGCAGTCCCTCATAGCCTGGGAGCGACTTTTTGATGGCCGTTTCAACCTCCTCTATTTCAGTACAGCAGTCTATATCCTGTATATCCAAGAGCGACCGCGGGACAAGCTGCCGAACGTCGACATTGTCTCCTGCTGCCCGTTTGAGGGCCTCTGAAAAAACAGCTCTTGCTTCCGGTGATGTTTTTTGCACCTCAACAAGCGCCTGGCCTGCCCTTGTCTTCCTGATGGATGTGATTTCCACCTCCGTTTTTAAAAGATCTGGGTCAGCACGTATAGCGCTAATAACCTGTTCGTAGGTTTTACCCTCCTTGAGGGTTATTACCACCGCATCCGGTTTCCTCTTCTTTTTTCTTGACTTCTTTTTCTGCTTGTTGCCTTCTGCAGGCTTGACCTGCTTCTCTGCGTTGACGCGATTTGGAGGCTGCGAACTAGAGGCTGAAAGCTCACTGTGCATCTTCTTTCTTGCGCCTTTTCGCCTAACTGTCCTCCAGGCTTCTGCTCCGTCTTCCGTGGAGCAGTGCTTCTTGAGCTGTTTGCCTTCGATCTCAGGCGAAGCCGAAGCTGCCCTCTTTTTGTCCTCTGCTTTCCTGCTGTCAGACTTCAGAGGATATGCTGGCTCGACTTGGGCACGCAGTGACAGCTCCTTGAAGACAAGGTGATCCATCAGCTCCTCGATCTTAGGCAGACCCGCTTTGATCACCTTATTTACACCTTTTTGGCTTTTAAAGGAGTCCATCATCTGTTTCAACAGCTCTTTCACTTCATTGACAATGGTCACTAGCCCTTGCTGCGTTGATTCTCCTGCCTCTTTAGGTAATGTCACTTCTTCCAATGAGGAAGTGCCTTCCCTGTTTTCTATCACCTGGTTTTTGTTTTGTATTAAAGATTCCATATTTAGTCCCACGAGTAGCTAGGGAAATATAAGGTCCACCCCCACAGAGCCCCGCTTGTGGGGGTAAGGCTGAATACTCAAGGAGGGCGCCTGTTATCCTTGAGGCACCGTTTGCGACACTTTCATAACCCCCAGTGCCAAGATAACCGCATTCGGGCACGGTTGCTAACACCACTTGGTTAGGGGACCCTAACAGGGTTTCTACCATCCGGGCCAGATGGTCCCTGGTTTTTTTACGAGGTTATTTCTCCTCATGACCTGTACCCCAGGTCGAGGGACCCTTACTAGGTGCTACCACCCGGGTCAGGTGGACCTAGAGCCAGAGCTTTCATCTGCCGCGGCCGTTATAGCGTTGCTGCAGAGAGCATTGACGCGACGGCCACGTTGCCCAGGAGGCGGGTACTTGGACCCTGAAAGTTGGCGTATCCCTCACCTTATCCTAGCTGATAAGGATCACTGGGTTATCCTCCCCAGTTTATAATAATATATTATATAATATTTATAATAATAATAATAATAATAATAATAATAATAATAATAATAATAATAATAATAATAATAATAATAATAATAATAATAATAATAATAATAATAATAATAATAATAATAATAATAATAATAATAATAATAATAATAATAATAATAATAATAATAATAATAATAATAATAATAATAATAATAATAATAATAATAATAATAATAATAATAATAATAATAATAATAATAATAATAATAATAATAATAATAATAATAATAATAATAATAATAATAATAATAATAATAATAATAATAATAATAATAATAATAATAATAATAATAATAATAATAATAATAATAATAATAATAATAATAATAATAATAATAATAATAATAATAATAATAATAATAATAATAATAATAATAATAATAATAATAATAATAATAATAATAATAATAATAATAATAATAATAATAATAATAATAATAATAATAATAATAATAATAATAATAATAATAATATTTTTTTTTTTTTTTTTTTTTTTTCCATTGGTTGAACGAATAAAATCTGCTGTCAGACCGCCGTCAGTTCGCTGGGCTCGGATATATCCGGGAACAGAGTACAGACGGTTGAGAGGGGTTCTAGATAAACTAGCAAACCTCTAAAATTACGCGATCCTCATGCCTGTCTAATGATAGCAAAAAAATGCAGTCACTGGACGTGCAAGAGATTCTCCAATCATCACTCACGGCGTTTGTTCCACCCCGGAAACTGTTTATCACATTACTTCAGGGTGGCACCGCGTTCTAAGTCTTTTGGACCTTCTCCTTCTGACTTCTTCTGTAAATATACAGATTTCCAATAATATAGATCTATGCCTAATAAGCAACATGATTTAAAAGGCTATCTTCTGCCTGGCGATCGGCTCTGTAAAGGGAGCATAAATCGATCGCATATATATGGTATGGTATGAACTGGCTCTGTAAAGGAGCAAAATCAGTCCATAATTTTCTCTTTAGTCTTGATTCTCCTGTTCTAAGATGGATCTTATGCCTCTTGTGGGGCTATCCTCTCTACCGCTTCTGACTCATACTAACATTCAATCTCGCGCTTATTTACAACGACACTCATTCATACCACAGCTAAAGCTGGCGCTTTTGCTGCTTTCTCAAACATTTCCTGGGTGCACGATTCGTTCTCGTCCTTAAGACGAGTCCTCGTCGTCACCCTCCGCACCCGAATCTATGGGACCGGCTACTGCCTCTAGGTTATGGTGAGGTATAAGCCTGACTCCCCGCTCCTCATTCGCACTTAGTTCGATTGCCCTATCTAAGAACGGTTTCTTCTTTCTTAGGACGCTTTCGACAAATAGTGCCATAGCGTCCCACTTTTCTTTGGCCGACAACATTTCACTGATAATGTTATCTGGCGTTAACGCTTCGAATATCCTCTCAACTTGGCGTCTTTCTTCGTTCCACTGATGGCAGACGAAAAACGTATGATACGCATCGTCGCGATCCGCGAAACAGAAGATGCAGCCCGGGCTCTGGGTCTTTCCCATTTTACTGAGATAAGCGCAGAAATACCCGTGGTTACTAAGGAACTGGGTGAGGTAATAGTTGACCTCCCCGTATCTTCTATCGACCCATGGAGCCAGCTCCCTAATGAGCACGTGTGTCCATCGGCCTTTCACCATCTGATTCCATGTTTTTTGCCAGGTTTCCATGGTCACCTGTCTTTCTTCTTTCTGAACGATTGCAGTTCCATCTTCTGTTTTCTTCCGTTCGTAGGTTCGCTTGCGTTCCATCGCCTGTAATTCGATCGGGATGATTCCTGCGATGACTAGCAACCTCCATTAATACTTTTAATGGAGGTTGTAAAAAAAAAGACAAGAATTTTAACTGCTAAAAGTAGTAGAAGGTTAGATGGCGGTACTTTTGTTAGTAACGGAAGTTAAGGCGTAACAAAGTAAGATGTTGGTTTTTTCGTAATATTCGTGACCTGGGATATTGAAAATATTATTAATAATTCCTGGGTTCAGGGCCGGTCTAACACTACCTGGGGCCCGGGGCTACAAAATCATGGGGGCCCATCATGATCATGAAATAAGGGTGCTATTTCATTCTAAATTAGGAAAAGTGGGCATTTCTTCATATATAATTTTATAATTTTTTAGATGTATATATAATAATTTTTTGAATTCCTATTAATAATTTACAAAAAAATTATTGCTTACATAAATAAAAGTACATACAAAATTATAAAAGATATAAAAAAAGTACGAAGTTATTAAATTAATACTTTAAATTTTTCATAATTTATGATTTAGGACATGTAAAATACAATTTGTTCGCAATATTTGCTTAGAACGAAAAGAATTAAATCTGAAGAAAGAGTAAACTAACAAAATTGACCGGGAAGCTAGACAAACTCTTACTGAGAGTATGAATAAGGAGATGAAGGAAGTGTCGATCGCTAGAAAAGGAACAAAGAAAACTTTAATGCACTGAAGGAAGAGTGAACTAAGAGGCCGATCAACACACTGAGACGCGAGGTGAAGGTAGGACCCAAAGAAAATTGCCAACAACAAACTGAGCTCGAACCCCTGGAGGGTGAGCGCCGGCACACCTGCCTTCAAGGGTCTGGAAGCGCTTCCGAGGTAGACTTGCACGAAAGAAAACTAAGAAACATACACAATAAAAGAAAACGATCAATGCACGCACTAGAATACAAGTCAGAAAGAAACACTGAATTGAAACTGAAAGGAAAGGGTAAATTTTATTACACGAAACTAAACACAATTATTATAACACTTTGTCACTGAAGAGAGATGGTGATACACGACTGCACGGCCCAAAGGGTGAAGCAAAACTGAACCGAGCGCCTACTGCGCGGCTTCCTTCATGGTGGCGACCGACGCCATGGAGAGAGAGAGAGAGCTTGCGCGAAGACGGTGCGCGCAAGAAATTGGCGGCAACACGTGTTCGGCTCCAAGAGAAGAGGAAAAATGCGCAACACAATTAAATGATTATTGAGAGTGTAGAATTATAAATAAAGTATTTATTGTCACTTTATTAATTTTATAAAATAATTATAAAATTATATAATATTCTTATTTTTATAAAAAAAATAATAAAAATAATGAATTCAAAGAATTATAAAATAATTTTATATTAAAAGAATTGATAACTTTGAATATAAAAATAAACATTTTAGTTTAATATTAAAATTATTTTCAAACAAAAAAGTTTCCATATTTTTAATAAATGTGATGATTGGTAGATTACATAGTTATAAAACATAAAATTTATTATACCGATATTTTAACAAGTGAAGAAATATATGTAAAGCTACGACACTTAACATTGAAAAAATTCGAGTTTTTTCTAGTGTTATTAAAAAAATCCTACTATTGTGTAATAATAATAATAATATTAAGAGCAGGCCGGATATGCTGTCCTTGTCTAATTGAGATTTTTGTTATTTATTCAAGTATTAATCGGTGTATCTGCAAATTGAAGATTGAGCGCAATAGATATTATTACAAATATTTATGCACAAGAAGAAAAAAATCTATCACTTTGTTTATGAGAAAAGTAAGTGACACGAAAATATTATAAACATAAACTTTTACTTTGGCGTTACTTACTTTTCTCAAAAACAATTTTTTTTCTTGTGCAGAGATGTTCATAATAATAATATCTATTGCGCTCAACCTTTAATTTGAAGATACACCGATTAATACTTGAGTAAATAACAAACAAATCAATTGTTACTCGGTCGGTATCAGGTTCTACTACGATCTGCTGTTAATAATAATAATGATTGAAGTAAGAAATAATTTTGATAATGTTTATCAAAAATAATAAAAATAATAAGAAAACAATACTTTGATTGAGATTAAATATCTATCATAATTAAATTTTTTATTTCACAAAGAATAAAAACATTATTTTTTTTTTAAATATCAAAATCTCTTTAGTGGGGCCCCTGTATCAGTGGGGCCCGAGGCTTCAGACCCTACTAGCCCCCCCCCCCCCCCCTTAGTCCAGGCCTGCCTGAGTTATAGATATTTCTAATATATTCTTTAATTTGTTGAAGTTCACATCATATGTCAGATTTTGAACAATTTAGTCGTAATTTGAAACTTGCTTAACTAAGAAGGAGAGGTCCTCACTTCTAGGAAACAAATTTAGCTGATACTCCAGGTTACGACTCTTTAATGAAAAGAAATAAACCCGGGTTCTTTCTTTTCGTCTAATGCACCCAGAGACTAAGATAAAGGCATTTTTCGAAAACATAGTAAAAAGGAGCGCTAATACAAACTTGATTAACCAAGAAACTAAAACTCTGACAGCAAAATAAAAGAAAGATAAATGAGAGTATAGGTTTAATACTTGAATTTGAGCTTTATTGCATCAGAAAGTCTTGCCCAGCTCAAAAGTTATAGCTTACTCATGGAAAATTTGACTGAAATATTTCGAAATCTTCCACTGGAATATTTCAACAGAACCTTCCATGCAGATTCTAGGAAGTCTTCACGGAATATTTCAAAATATTCCACTGTAATCTTCCATTGAAAGCTTCCAGGAATATTTATGAAATATTTCAAAGGAATGTTCGAAAATTTTTTTGAAATATTTCATGAAATATTCAAAGAAGATTTCTGGAATATTTTATAAAAGATTCCAGGAAGGTTCCATAAACATTTCGCTGGAAGATTCCGAAAAACTTTAGAATCGTACAGCGAAATATTACATAAATTCTCCAGTAATATTCCACGAAATATTTTATAGAAAGATTTGAGTAATCTTCCAGTGGAAGATTGTATGAAAGATTCTAGAAAGATTCCACGGAGTTTTACATAACACTAAAGATACATAAACTAAAGATCTCTGGAAATTTTGAGATCAATAGGTTGAAAATTAGCTGAGAAAGTTTGTGGCAAGTACCAAAATTTAGGAAATCAAGTTTTCAACCACTCAAAAGAATTTGAAGTATCGGTTGAGATTTAAAAAAATTATTCATGGATCAAAGTTTCATATTCCATATATATTTATGTTGATAATAATAATAATAATAATAATAATAATAATAATAATAATAATAATAATAATAATAATAATAATAATAATAATAATAATGATAATAATAATAATAATAATAATAATGATAATAATAATAATAATGATAATAATAATGATAATGATAATGATAATGATAATGATAATGATAATGATAATGATAATGATAATGATAATGATAATGATAATGATAATGATAATGATAATGATAATGATAATGATAATGATAATGATAATGATAATGATAATGATAATGATAATGATAATGATAATGATAATGATAATGATAATGATAATGATAATGATAATGATAATGATAATGATAATGATAATGATAATGATAATGATAATGATAATGATAATGATAATGATAATGATAATGATAATGATAATGATAATGATAATGATAATGATAATGATAATGATAATGATAATGATAATGATAATGATAATGATAATGATAATGATAATGATAATGATAATGATAATGATAATGATAATGATAATGATAATGATAATGATAATGATAATGATAATGATAATGATAATGATAATGATAATGATAATGATAATGATAATGAATAATAATAATGATAATGATAATGATAATGATAATGATAATGATAATGATAATGATAATGATAATGATAATGATAATGATAATGATAATGATAATGATAATGATAATGATAATGATAATGATAATGATAATGATAATGATAATGATAATGATAATGATAATGATAATGATAATGATAATGATAATGATAATGATAATGATAATGATAATGATAATGATAATGATAATAATAATGATAATGATAATGATAATGATAATGATAATGATAATGATAATGATAATGATAATGATAATGATAATGATAATGATAATGATAATGATAATGATAATGATAATGATAATGATAATGATAATGATAATGATAATGATAATGATAATGATAATGATAATGATAATGATAATGATAATGATAATGATAATGATAATGATAATGATAATGATAATGATAATGATAATGATAATAATAATGATAATGATAATGATAATGATAATGATAATGATAATGATAATGATAATGATAATGATAATGATAATGATAATGATAATGATAATGATAATGATAATGATAATGATAATGATAATGATAATGATAATGATAATGATAATGATAATGATAATGATAATGATAATGATAATGATAATGATAATGATAATGATAATGATAATGATAATGATAATGATAATGATAATGATAATGATAATGATAATGATAATGATAATGATAATGATAATGATAATGATAATGATAATGATAATGATAATGATAATGATAATGATAATGATAATGATAATGATAATGATAATGATAATGATAATGATAATAATAACGATAATGATAACGATAATGATAACGATAATGATAACGATAATGATAATAAAAACAATAATAACAATAATAATAACAATAATAACAATAATAACAATAATAACAATAATAACAATAATAACAATAATAACAATAATAACAATAATAACAATAATAACAATAATAACAATAATAACAATAATAACAATAATAACAATAATAACAATAATAACAATAATAACAATAATAACAATAATAACAATAATAACAATAATAACAATAATAATAATAACAATAATAACAATAATAACAATAATAACAATAATAACAATAATAACAATAATAACAATAATAACAATAATAACAATAATAACAATAATAACAATAATAACAATAATAACAATAATAACAATAATAACAATAATAACAATAATAACAATAATAACAATAATAACAATAATAACAATAATAACAATAATAACAATAATAACAATAATAACAATAATAACAATAATAACAATAATAACAATAATAACAATAATAACAATAATAATAATAATAATAACAATAATAACAATAATAACAATAATAACAATAATAACAATAATAACAATAATAACAATAATAACAATAATAACAATAATAATAATAATAATAATAATAATTTTTTTTTTTTTTTTTGTTTAGATCCGTGTAAGGCCAGCACGCTGAACCATAGTGACGGCACGAGACCAGGAAACCCCGGGAAGGCACCGCTTTCGCATTTCTTCTTCCCTGGGCCTGTTGATTGACCGGTATTGGTCTTTTCTAACGTTGCGTCTTCCTACATCCCCCGTCCAACACTATGAGTGTGATTAGGGGTTCAGAAGCCGTTATGTTTATCTTCTATTCCTGCTTTTTCCGCATATTATGGGAGGTCGCTAGCTGAGGTCAGCCTGTCCTCCAGAATTTTCTTTTTCCGGAGCACTGCCTCTATATAGCTAGCTATTTTTCTCCATTGATCTCGACCCTGAAGCATAACACCAACGATATTGTCAGTTGTCAGCGAGCCGAGATCTCTGAGTAGTTTCGCCCTTTCTGCGCTCCATCTCTCGCAGTGAAAGAATGTGTGTTGAGCGTCATCTAAAGGGCCATAACTGCAGTGGGCACAGCTTGGTCTCGGTACCTTACCATATTTGTATAAGTAAGACCTGAAGCAGCCGTGCCCGGTGAGAAATTGGGTGAGATAATAGTTAACCTCACCCACTCGCTGGTGAAACCAGAGGTGTAGCTGAGGTATGAGTCTCGCTGTCCATCTACCTCTGGTTTCGCTGTCCCATTTCTGCTGCCAGGCTGAGAATGTCTGGACCCTGGCAGCTTTTCGGGCTTCGGTAGCTCCTAGGACAGCCTTTGTCTGGTAGACAATTTGCCGCTCCTGGGCTTGGAGGTCAATGGGAATGACCCCCGCCACAACCAGCACCGCCGGCTCAGAGACGGTGCGATAAGCACACGCAATGCGGAGGGCTCCTCTACGCTGCACCGCCGCCATGCGCTTGCGGTACTTCTCGATTCGTAGCCGCTCCGCCCAAACCTCTGCACCATACAACATTATGGATTCTGCCGTGCGCATGAGCAGGCGCCTTTTGCTTGGCCATGGCCCTTTTGTGTTGGACATGACCTTGCTGATTGCTGTCGTCACAGCTGCAGCTTTGTCTGCCGCCTTTATTATGTGTTCCCCGAAGGTGAGTTTTCTGTCAAGTGTCACCCCCAGGTACTTCACTGCTTGCGAGGTCTGGACCTCCACATCCCCTATTGATATGGAGAGTGGAGTGGCTATGCGCCTCCCCGTGAGGAACACGATCTCTGTTTTGGCTGGTGCCAACTCGAGACCGTGTCTGCTCATCCAGGAACTGACTCGACGCATTACCTGGTTCAGCCTCATACGCGCTTCTTCAGGGTTCCTCGCGATGATGACTGCGGCCACGTCGTCGACGTAGCCAACCAGGAAAGTGCCCTGGGGCGTCTCCATGCGAAGGATACCGTCATACTGAATATTCCAGATGTCGGTTCCCAGCACAGAGCCCTGAGCCGCCCCTGATGTTAGTTCTACAGTCTCCGGACCATCCTTCGTGGAGTAAGTTATCGAGCGGTCTCTCAGATAGTCCTCCATCATCCGTAGAATTTCTGGAGGCACGCTAAAATCCCGCTCGAGAGCATCAAGTGCTACGTCCCACCTCACGGAGTTGAAAGCGTTTTTAGCATCCAAGGTGGCCAGCAGACAGACGGGACGAGAATAATAATTTCCTCGTTCCGTCGACCGTGCGGCATCCACAACCTCCTGGACTGCATTGATGGTAGAGAAACCTCGCCTATAGCCGTATTGACGTGGGGCCAGGCCTCCCGCTGCTTGTACGGCATTTTGTAGGCGGGGTTTAAGCAGTTTTTCCAGGAGCTTTCCCGCCGTATCTAACATACACAATGGTCTGTAAGATGAGGGTTCGTCTGCTGGACCCTTGCCTTTGCTGATTAGTGTCAGTCTCGCTGCCTTCCATCGAGTCGGAAAAACGCCCGCCTCGAGGCAGGAGTTGAACATGTTCAGCAAAAGCATTGGGTGACTCTTAGCAACTGCTTTAATCAGTTCTGCTGGAAGTCCATCTGGTCCGGGGCTCTCTTATTGCGCATGGACCTCATTGCAATTAAAAGCTCACCCTCTGTGAAGGCTGTCACTTCATGCCTTTCGGACTCAGCTGGCCGCCCTGGTCTTTTTGGGTGCACGGGGAATAAGGTCGCCACTATGTTGCGTACCAAGCTCGGTTCCATTGGAGTTCCCGGTCTGAAGGAACCCAATTTCCGAAGCACGAGCTTGTAACCTAAGCCCCATGGATCGTTGTTTAGATCCTGACCCAGCTGATTCCAGCAGCGCTGCTTACTCAATTCGATGGCCCGCTGTAGATCCTTTCTTGCAGCCTTTTTTCCGCTGCCAGTTGGGCTGCGTCAAGACCGCGTCTCCTTGTTCTCTGCATCTGTCTTCTGAGATGCAGGACCTTTCTCCGGAGTTCCGCGATCTCATTTGTCCACCAGTACATAGGAGACCTTCTCTTGTTGGGCATCCTCCTCGGTACTGCCTCAGCACAGGCCTTTTGGATCAGTCGCATCGTAAGGTCGGTGATCGTTTCGGCCTTTGCTGCTGACGGCATATCATCATTCAGGACTTGTACCAGGCGACGCTGGTCACGTTCTAGTGTCTGAGCTAGCTTACGCTCATCCATTTTCGCGATATTCCATTTAGTGGGGATGCGTTGTACTGCTTGCGGCATCGAAGCATTTCGTACGCGGAAAGTGATGTATTGGTGATCACTTCCGGTAAAGTCCTCGATTACCCGCCAGCCCTCAACGCGCGCAGCAAGATTTTCTGTTGCGAAGGACACGTCAATTATCGTGCCCTCGTTCCCATCCCTCCTAAAAGTCGTCGAAGTTCCGACATTCAGGACGACTAGACCGACCCTTGAGGCCATGTCCATTATTCTTCGTCCCCTGGAGTTCGGATGGGTCGACCCCCACTCAATAGCGCTAGCGTTAAAATCTCCAGCCACTATCAGCTCTCCGCCTAAGTCCCTGATGATATCTTCCAAGCTATCTAGCTTGCTTTGGAAGTCGTCTATTGTGTCACTTGGGGTGAGGTATACGCTAATGTAGCTCACATTTCCGCACCTCACCCAGACGAAGCCGTCCCTAGAGCCATCACCCGAGATGTGTGTTTTCTGCGGGTCAGGGATCCATATGGCAGCAGTACCGAGTTCATCTTGATACCAGCAATTCTTATCTCTCTCTTTATACTGCTCACTGATAAGGATAATATCCGCGGCTTTTTCAAAAGAGAGTTGCTCTAGGATGTGATGAGCAAGTCTAGAGCGATGCATATTACCCTGGAGAACAACAGTAGCCATTTTATCGGCTAGTTTTGGCCAAGGCCTCCCGCCATGCAGTACATTTGCCAGAGCCAGAAGTGTGCTTACAGTCCTCCGGTTTAACACCAGCGTCAGTGCATGCAAGGCACTTTGTCTCTCCTGCTCTGCACTCTGCTGCTTTATGATTGGGCTCCCCACATCTATAGCATAAGTTGCTACGGTCAGGGCCCTTGCAGGCATAGCTTCTGTGCCCGAAGGCTAGGCATCGAAAGCACCTTTCTACCACCCTACGACGTCTGATCCGACAATTAATTAGGCCAATCCTAATACGTCCAGCTGCCAAGAGACGCGTAGCCGCGTCGTCCTCTATGGAGACGATTGCGACTCGTTGCCCTCGCTGGTTGGTATCGGTGATGCGTGCTCTAAGCAGTCCCTCATAGCCTGGGAGCGACTTTTTGATGGCCGTTTCAACCTCCTCTATTTCAGTACAGCAGTCTATATCCTGTATATCCAAGAGCGACCGCGGGACAAGCTGCCGAACGTCGACATTGTCTCCTGCTGCCCGTTTGAGGGCCTCTGAAAAAACAGCTCTTGCTTCCGGTGATGTTTTTGCACCTCAACAAGCGCCTGGCCTGCCCTTGTCTTCCTGATGGATGTGATTTCCACCTCCGTTTTTAAAAGATCTGGGTCAGCACGTATAGCGCTAATAACCTGTTCGTAGGTTTTACCCTCCTTGAGGGTTATTACCACCGCATCCGGTTTCCTCTTCTTTTTTCTTGACTTCTTTTTCTGCTTGTTGCCTTCTGCAGGCTTGACCTGCTTCTCTGCGTTGACGCGATTTGGAGGCTGCGAACTAGAGGCTGAAAGCTCACTGTGCATCTTCTTTCTTGCGCCTTTTCGCCTAACTGTCCTCCAGGCTTCTGCTCCGTCTTCCGTGGAGCAGTGCTTCTTGAGCTGTTTGCCTTCGATCTCAGGCGAAGCCGAAGCTGCCCTCTTTTTGTCCTCTGCTTTCCTGCTGTCAGACTTCAGAGGATATGCTGGCTCGACTTGGGCACGCAGTGACAGCTCCTTGAAGACAAGGTGATCCATCAGCTCCTCGATCTTAGGCAGACCCGCTTTGATCACCTTATTTACACCTTTTTGGCTTTTAAAGGAGTCCATCATCTGTTTCAACAGCTCTTTCACTTCATTGACAATGGTCACTAGCCCTTGCTGCGTTGATTCTCCTGCCTCTTTAGGTAATGTCACTTCTTCCAATGAGGAAGTGCCTTCCCTGTTTTCTATCACCTGGTTTTTGTTTTGTATTAAAGATTCCATATTTAGTCCCACGAGTAGCTAGGGAAATATAAGGTCCACCCCCACAGAGCCCCGCTTGTGGGGGTAAGGCTGAATACTCAAGGAGGGCGCCTGTTATCCTTGAGGCACCGTTTGCGACACTTTCATAACCCCCAGTGCCAAGATAACCGCATTCGGGCACGGTTGCTAACACCACTTGGTTAGGGGACCCTAACAGGGTTTCTACCATCCGGGCCAGATGGTCCCTGGTTTTTTTACGAGGTTATTTCTCCTCATGACCTGTACCCCAGGTCGAGGGACCCTTACTAGGTGCTACCACCCGGGTCAGGTGGACCTAGAGCCAGAGCTTTCATCTGCCGCGGCCGTTATAGCGTTGCTGCAGAGAGCATTGACGCGACGGCCACGTTGCCCAGGAGGCGGGTACTTGGACCCTGAAAGTTGGCGTATCCCTCACCTTATCCTAGCTGATAAGGATCACTGGGTTATCCTCCCAGTTTATAATAATATATTATATAATATTTATAATAATAATAATAATAATAATAATAATAATAATAATAATAATAATAATAATAATAATAATAATAATAATAATAATAATAATAATAATAATAATAATAATAATAATAATAATAATAATAATAATAATAATAATAATAATAATAATAATAATAATAATAATAATAATAATAATAATAATAATAATAATAATAATAATAATAATAATAATAATAATAATAATAATAATAATAATAATAATAATAATAATAATAATAATAATAATAATAATAATAATAATAATAATAATATATAATAATAATAATAATAATAATAATAATAATAATAATAATAATAATATAATAATAATAATAATAATTAATAATAATAATAATAATAATAATAATAATAATAATAATAATAATAATAATAATAATATAATAATAATAATAATAATAATAATATAATAATAATATAATAATAATAATAATAATAATAATAATAATAATAATAATAATAATAATAATAATAATAATAATAATAATAATAATAATAATAATAATAATAATAATAATAATAATAATAATAATAATAATAATAATAATAATAATAATAATAATAATAATAATAATAATAATAATAATAATAATAATAATAATAATAATAATAATAATAATAATAATAATAATAATAATAATAATAATAATAATAATAATAATAATAATAATAATAATAATAATAATAATAATAATAATAATAATAATAATAATTTTTTAATAATATAATAATAATAATAATAATAATAATAATAATAATAATAATAATAATAATAATAATAATAATAATAATAATAATAATAATAATAATAATAATAATAATAATAATAATAATAATAATAATAATAATAATAATAATAATAATAATAATAATAATAATAATAATAATAATAATAATAATAATAATAATAATAATAATAATAATAATAATAATAATAATAATAATAATAATAATAATAATAATAATAATAATAATAATAATAATAATAATAATAATAATAATAATAATTATTTTTTTTTTTTTTTTTTCCATTGGTTGAACGAATAAAATCTGCTGTCAGACCGCCGTCAGTTCGCTGGGCTCGGATATATCCGGGAACAGAGTACAGACGGTTGAGAGGGGTTCTAGATAAACTAGCAAACCTCTAAAATTACGCGATCCTCATGCCTGTCTAATGATAGCAAAAAAATGCAGTCACTGGACGTGCAAGAGATTCTCCAATCATCACTCACGGCGTTTGTTCCACCCCGGAAACTGTTTATCACATTACTTCAGGGTGGCACCGCGTTCTAAGTCTTTTGGACCTTCTCCTTCTGACTTCTTCTGTAAATATACAGATTTCCAATAATATAGATCTATGCCTAATAAGCAACATGATTTAAAAGGCTATCTTCTGCCTGGCGATCGGCTCTGTAAAGGGGAGCATAAATCGATCGCATATATATGGTATGGTATGAACTGGCTCTGTAAAGGAGCAAAATCAGTCCATAATTTTCTCTTTAGTCTTGATTCTCCTGTTCTAAGATGGATCTTATGCCTCTTGTGGGGCTATCCTCTCTACCGCTTCTGACTCATACTAACATTCAATCTCGCGCTTATTTACAACGACACTCATTCATACCACAGCTAAAGCTGGCGCTTTTGCTGCTTTCTCAAACATTTCCTGGGTGCACGATTCGTTCTCGTCCTTAAGACGAGTCCTCGTCGTCACCCTCCGCACCCGAATCTATGGGACCGGCTACTGCCTCTAGGTTATGGTGAGGTATAAGCCTGACTCCCCGCTCCTCATTCGCACTTAGTTCGATTGCCCTATCTAAGAACGGTTTCTTCTTTCTTAGGACGCTTTCGACAAATAGTGCCATAGCGTCCCACTTTTCTTTGGCCGACAACATTTCACTGATAATGTTATCTGGCGTTAACGCTTCGAATATCCTCTCAACTTGGCGTCTTTCTTCGTTCCACTGATGGCAGACGAAAAACGTATGATACGCATCGTCGCGATCCGCGAAACAGAAGATGCAGCCCGGGCTCTGGGTCTTTCCCATTTTACTGAGATAAGCGCAGAAATACCCGTGGTTACTAAGGAACTGGGTGAGGTAATAGTTGACCTCCCCGTATCTTCTATCGACCCATGGAGCCAGCTCCCTAATGAGCACGTGTGTCCATCGGCCTTTCACCATCTGATTCCATGTTTTTGCCAGGTTTCCATGGTCACCTGTCTTTCTTCTTTCTGAACGATTGCAGTTCCATCTTCTGTTTTCTTCCGTTCGTAGGTTCGCTTGCGTTCCATCGCCTGTAATTCGATCGGGATGATTCCTGCGATGACTAGCACCGCGGGTCCCGAGACAGTGCGATAGGCGCTGGTGACTCTAAGAGCCCCTCTCCTTTGAACAGAAGATAGTACGCTTCGGTGCGTCTCTTTTCTCATTTGGTTAGCCCATATTTCAGAGCCGTACAATAAGATGGACGTCGTGACTGTCATTAAAAGTCGTCGTTTGCTTGATTTCCGGGCCGCTGGTATTGGCCATAAGACGACTTAACTGCAACGTTTTCTTTATCGCTTTATTAGCGACGTGTTTTAGGTGCGTCAAAAAAGTTAGTTTTGCATCTAGCTTTATGCCGAGATACGTCACCTCACTTCTTGTCTGCACCACGTTTGTGCCTACTGTCATGGGAAACTCGATGTTGATGTGTTTCCAAGTTAAGGGCACGATTTCTGTTTTGGCCATCGCTATTTCGAGACCATGCTTCACCATCCACTCGGAAATTCTTCCCATCGCCGTGTTTAGTATGTGCTGGGCAATGTTTACGTTTTTCGCGGAGATGACTAAAGCGACATCATCAGCGTACGCAAACATTTTCACCCCATCCGGCATTGCAAGTCTGAGTAATGCATCGAACAGGATGTTCCAGAAGTCTGGGCCGAAGATCGAGCCCTGTGCCACGCCTGCGCTAAGGTCTTTTTCACGCCAGCCTTCTTCTGTTTCATAGCGGAGGATACGGTTTCTCAGATAGTCTCGTATCACTCGCATAAGGTATTCTGGTACATTAAACTCTTTCAACGCAGCAAGAAGGTCAGGCCATTTTGCTGAGTTGAAAGCGTTTTTCGTATCCAGCATGACTAGAAACGCAATAAGACGGGAATGATGGTTCCCAGTCCATCCTTCTTTTGCTACCTTTACTACTTCTTCTACTGCATTTACGGTAGACCGCTTTTTCCTGAAGCCGTACTGGTTGTCAGCGAGGTCGCCAGCCGCCTGTACAGCTCCTTGTAATCGCGGTTTAAGCAGCCTCTCGTATAGCTTCCCTGCTTCGTCCAACATGCAGAGTGGCCTGTGGGACGATGGATGCCGGGGATCACCTCCCTTTCCTTTGTTGATCAGCACAAGACGCGCAATCTTCCAGGGAGTGCTAAACACACCCGTCTAGAGGCACGCGTTGTACATGTTCAACAAGAGAGATGGCGCTTTCACCGCTATGCATTTAAGGACCTCGGATGGTATTCCGTCAGGCCCAGGTGCCTTATTGTTCTTCATCATTCTTGCAGCTATCTGTAGCTCTCCGCTTGTAAAGAGCGGGATCTCTTCTGGTTCTCCTGTATTCTCCTGTTCTTCGAGTGGTGGATGCGTAGGGAACAAGTGGTTTACGATGTTCGCCATGGTCTCTTCTTCGAATGGCAACGTGGGGGCGGCGTTAAGCTTCTTGGTCACGATCTTGTAGGCCAAGCCCCACACCTCTCTGTTGACGTCTTCGCTCAGGTCTTTCCAGCATTGTGCTTTGCTTCGATTGATCTTCTTACGAAGCTTTTTATGCACGTCTCTGTATTGCGCAGACAAAAGATCTGCTGCTGGTGAGTTCTTCTTTCTTGCTCTCTGTGATGATCTTCTGAGACTAAGAGCTTCTGACCTCGTTCTAGCGATTTCGTCATTCCACCAATACGCTGGACGCTTATGATGTCGCGATCCCTTGCGCGGCATAGATGCATCACAGGCTCTGTGAATGAGACTCATCGTCTCTTTTACGAGAACCTCTGCAGCGTCGGCGTTTCCGGTGGCAGTTGTCGCGTCCGGTAGATAGTCTGATCCTTGCTGCAGTACTTGGACAAGTTTCTCAGAGTCCAGCTTGGCAACGTTCCATCTGACTGGTCTAGCGACATTTCGCCTCGATGATTGGGATCCATCATGGATTTGAAATGTGATGTACTGGTGGTCACTTCCATTGTATGTCTCCAGCACCTTCCAATCTGACACTTTACGTGAAAGATTTTCTGATGCGAAGGATACGTCAGGAATCGTACCGCTAGCTCCTCGTCTGAATGTTGGAGTGCTTCCGGTGTTTAGCACTGTTAGGCCGAGTCTGTCTGCCATCTCCATGATGTATCCTCCTCTGCTGTCCTGCAGTGGCATTCCCCACTCTAACGCTTTCGCGTTAAAGTCTCCTGCGACGACGACGTCACCTTCCATTCTTCGGACAGAGTCTTCCAGCAGATCCAGACGGCGCCTAAACGTGTCTGCTGTTGAGTTTGGTGTAAAATAACAGCTCACGTATGTAACGTTTCTGCTTTTAACCCATACGAAGCCTTCTTCAGCTCCATTTGCGTCTTCTCTGATGGTCTTTGGGTCTACGTAAATCGCAGCAGTGCCAAGCTTGTCTCTAAACCAGGTCTTAACGGTCCAGTTTGTGTACTGCTCGCTTATCAGAAGCACATCAGCCTTTGTCTCGAATTTGATTTGAGTCAAAAGGCTGTTGGCTAGGTCGCTTCTGTGCAAGTTGGCTTGAAGGACCGTTATACGGCCCATCATTAGCGTTTTTGTTTAAATCGGTTTAGTGTCTCGCGAAAGACTTTGCACTGACCTGACCCGGGGATGTGTTTCCGCTCTGCTGGGTCTACTTCGCGCTCAGTACATAGTATGCACTGAGTATCAGTAGCCTTGCAGGCCGATCCCTTATGGCCATCTTTGCCACACTTGTAGCACATCTTGCTACGGTCAGGTCCTCGGCAGTCACGTGCCTGATGACCGTAGTTCAGGCACCTAAAACAGCGCTGAACTCTTTGCCAACTTCTGATACGGCAGCTGGTGTAGCCGATCTTTATTTTCGTTTTTGCGAGCAAAAACGCTGCTTGGTCTTGTCCCATCTCTACAATGGCCAAGCGAAGCGCTCTG
>JAFFSR010000070.1:155000-159334 GCA_017163975.1 Anastatus disparis
AATAAAATAAAATAAATATAAAATATTTTTTTTTTTTTTTTTTTTTTTTTTTCCATTGGTTGAACGAATAAAATCTGCTGTCAGACCGCCGTCAGTTCGCTGGGCTCGGATATATCCAGGAACAGAGTACAGACGGTTGAGAGGGGTTCTAGATAAACTAGCAAACCTCTAAAATTACGCGATTCTCATGCCTGTCTAATGATAGCAAAAAAATGCAGTCACTGGACGTGCAAGAGATTCTCCAATCATCACTCACGGCGTTTGTTCCACCCCGGAAACTGTTTATCACATTACTTCAGGGTGGCACCGCGTTCTAAGTCTTTTGGACCTTTTCCTTCTGACTTCTTCTGTAAATATACAGATTTCCAATAATATAGATCTATGCCTAATAAGCAACATGATTTAAAAGGCTATCTTCTGCCTGGCGATCGGCTCTGTAAAGGGGAGCATAAATCGATCGCATATATATGGTATGGTATGGACTGGCTCTGTAAAGGAGCAAAATCAGTCCATAATTTTCTCTTCAGTCTTGATTCTCCTGTTCTAAGATGGATCTTATGCCTCTTGTGGGGCTATCCTCTCTACCGCGTCTGACTCATACTAACATTCAATCTCGCGCTTATTTACAACGACACTCATTCATACCACAGCCAAAGCTGGCGCTTTTGCTGCTATCTCAAACATTTCCTGGGTGCACGATTCGTTCTCGTCCTTAAGACGAGTCCTCGTCGTCACCCTCCGCACCCGAATCTATGGGACCGGCTACTGCCTCTAGGTTATGGTGAGGTATAAGCCTGACTCCCCGCTCCTCATTCGCACTTAGTTCGATTGCCCTATCTAAGAACGGTTTCTTCTTTCTTAGGACGCTTTCGACAAATAGTGCCATAGCGTCCCACTTTTCTTTGGCCGATAACATTTCACTGATAATGTTATCTGGCGTTAACGCTTCGAATATCCTCTCAACCTGGCGTCTTTCTTCGTTCCACTGATGGCAGACGAAAAACGTATGATACGCATCGTCGCGATCCGCGAAACAGAAGGTGCAGCCCGGGCTCTGGGTCTTTCCCATTTTACTGAGATAAGCGCAGAAATACCCGTGGTTACTAAGGAACTGGGTGAGGTAATAGTTGACCTCCCCGTATCTTCTATCGACCCATGGAGCCAGCTCCCTAATGAGCACGTGTGTCCATCGGCCTTTCACCATCTGATTCCATGTTTTTTGCCAGGTTTCCATGGTCACCTGTCTTTCTTCTTTCTGAACGATTGCAGTTCCATCTTCTGTTTTCTTCCGTTCGTAGGTTCGCTTGCGTTCCATCGCCTGTAATTCGATCGGGATGATTCCTGCGATGACTAGCACCGCGGGTCCCGAGACAGTGCGATAGGCGCTGGTGACTCTAAGAGCCCCTCTCCTTTGAACAGAAGATAGTACGCTTCGGTGCGTCTCTTTTCTCATTTGGTTAGCCCATATTTCAGAGCCGTACAATAAGATGGACGTCGTGACTGTCATTAAAAGTCGTCGTTTGCTTGATTTCGGGCCGCTGGTATTGGCCATAAGACGACTTAACTGCAACGTTTTCTTTAGCGCTTTATTAGCGACGTGTTTTAGGTGCGTCAAAAAAGTTAGTTTTGCATCTAGCTTTATGCCGAGATACGTCACCTCACTTCTTGTCTGCACCACGTTTGTGCCTACTGTCATGGGAAACTCGATGTTGATGTGTTTCCAAGTTAAGGGCACGATTTCTGTTTTGGCCATCGCTATTTCGAGACCATGCTTCACCATCCACTCGGAAATTCTTCTCATCGCCGTGTTTAGTATGTGCTGGGCAATGTTTTCGTTTTTCGCGGAGATGACTAAAGCGACATCATCAGCGTACGCAAACATTTTCACCCCATCCGGCATTGCAAGTCTGAGTAATGCATCGAACAGGATGTTCCAGAAGTCTGGGCCGAAGATCGAGCCCTGTGCCACGCCTGCGCTAAGGTCTTTTCACGCCAGCCTTCTTCTGTTTCATAGCGGAGGATACGGTTTCTCAGATAGTCTCGTATCACTCGCATAAGGTATTCTGGTACATTAAACTCTTTCAACGCAGCAAGGAGGTCAGGCCATTTTGCTGAGTTGAAAGCGTTTTTCGTATCCAGCATGACTAGAAACGCAATAAGACGGGAATGATGGTTCCCAGTCCATCCTTCTTTGCTACCTTTACTACTTCTTCTACTGCATTTACGGTAGACCGCTTTTTCCTGAAGCCGTACTGGTTGTCAGCGAGATCGCCAGCCGCCTGTACAGCTCCTTGTAATCGCGGTTTAAGCAGCCTCTCGTATAGCTTCCCTGCTTCGTCCAACATGCAGAGTGGCCTGTGGGACGATGGATGCCGGGGATCACCTCTCCTTTCCTTTGTTGATCAGCACAAGACGCGCAATCTTCCAGGGAGTGCTAAACACACCCGTCTGGAGGCACGCGTTGTACATGTTCAACAAGAGAGATGGCGCTTTCACCGCTATGCATTTAAGGACCTCGGATGGTATTCCGTCAGGCCCAGGTGCCTTATTGTTCTTCATCATTCTTGCAGCTATCTGTAGCTCTCCGCTTGTAAAGAGCGGGATCTCTTCTGGTTCTCCTGTATTCTCCTGTTCTTCGAGTGGTGGATGCGTAGGGAACAAGTGGTTTACGATGTTCGCCATGGTCTCTTCTTCGAATGGCAACGTGGGGGCGGCGTTAAGCTTCTTGGTCACGATCTTGTAGGCCAAGCCCCACACCTCTCTGTTGACGTCTTCGCTCAGGTCTTTCCAGCATTGTGCTTTGCTTCGATTGATCTTCTTACGAAGCTTTTTATGCACGTCTCTGTATTGCGCAGACAAAAGATCTGCTGCTGGTGAGTTCTTCTTTCTTGCTCTCTGTGATGATCTTCTGAGACTAAGAGCTTCTGACCTCGTTCTAGCGATTTCGTCATTCCACCAATACGCTGGACGCTTATGATGTCGCGATCCCTTGCGCGGCATAGATGCATCACAGGCTCTGTGAATGAGACTCATCGTCTCTTTTACGAGAACCTCTGCAGCGTCGGCGTTTCCGGTGGCAGTTGTCGCGTCCGGTAGATAGTCTGATCCTTGCTGCAGTACTTGGACAAGTTTCTCAGAGTCCAGCTTGGCAACGTTCCATCTGACTGGTCTAGCGACATTTCGCCTCGATGATTGGGATCCATCATGGATTTGAAATGTGATGTACTGGTGGTCACTTCCATTGTATGTCTCCAGCACCTTCCAATCTGACACTTTACGTGAAAGATTTTCTGATGCAAAGGATACGTCAGGAATCGTACCATTAGCTCCTCGTCTGAATGTTGGAGTGCTTCCGGTGTTTAGCACTGTTAGGCCGAGTCTGTCTGCCATCTCCATGATGTATCCTCCTCTGCTGTCCTGCAGTGGCATTCCCCACTCTAACGCTTTCGCGTTAAAGTCTCCTGCGACGACGACGTCACCTTCCATTCTTCGGACAGAGTCTTCCAGCAGATCCAGACGGCGCCTAAACGTGTCTGCTGTTGAGTTTGGTGTAAAATAACAGCTCACGTATGTAACGTTTCTGCTTTTAACCCATACGAAGCCTTCTTCAGCTCCATTTGCGTCTTCTCTGATGGTCTTTGGGTCTACGTAAATCGCAGCAGTGCCAAGCTTGTCTCTAAACCAGGTCTTAACGGTCCAGTTTGTGTACTGCTCGCTTATCAGTAGCACATCGGCATTTGTCTCAAATTTGATTTGAGTCAAAAGGCTGTTAGCTACGTCACTTCTATGTAAGTTGGCTTGAAGGACCGTTATGCGGCCCATCATTAACGTTTTTGTTTAAATCGGTTCAGTGTCTCGCGGAAGACTCTGCACTGACCTGATCCAGGGATGTGTTTTCGTTCCGCAGGGTCTACTTTCCGCTCGGTACATAGTATGCACTGAGCATCAGCAGCCTTGCAGGCCGATCCCTTGTGGCCTCTCTTTTCCACACTTGTAGCACATCTTGCTACGGTCAGGTCCTCGGCAGTCACGCGCCTGGTGACCGTAGTTCAGGCACCTAAAACAGCGCTGAACCCTTTGCCAACTTCTGATACGGCAGCTGGTATAGCCGATCTTTATCCTGGTTCTTGAGAGCAGGAACGCCGCTTGGTCTTGTTCCATCTCTACAATGGCCAAGCGGAGCTCTCTGCTGTTAGGGTTGGTCAGCGAAACACTAAACTCCCCTACTTCCTGTTGGCCTTCGGTTAAAGCAGCTTTTACAGCGGCCTCTACTTCTTCTGCTGAAGCTAGACAGTCGATGTCTCTGATCTCGACCGTTTCTTTGGGGCACATCT